>CACRXK020013105.1:0-14368 GCA_902702795.2 Paramuricea clavata
ATATATATATATATATATATATATATATATATATATATATATATATATATATATATATATATATATATATATATATATATTATATTATATATATATATATATATATATATATATATATATATATATATATATATATATATATATATATATATATATATATATATATATATATATATATATATATATATGTAGAATTTGACAAAGCCTTAATTTGAGAAATTGGAGGGTGTGGTGGGACAACATGTATTCTTGTAGTAGTTAATCTTGTGGCACTAGCCAGAAAACCACTAAACCTTGTGATAGAAAATTTGCTGTACGTTTACACGGGCAACTGAGAAATATAATTTGCCAAATAAAAAACTTGTCATAGATTCAATAGAAAACTTGCTCGTGTTTAACAGGCTTTGCTGTTGTGCTTCCGTTTGAACATATACTGTACTACCTATATAGTCTATACTGTACTAGTGTACTTCGCTACATATGTTAATTCCTCTACCGCCTGATTGAAAGTTTACCAACATTTATTACTACAAATTGCATATCGACTGGATTGTTGTTTTAGATTACTACCAGTGAAGGCTTGGTTTGGTCACTTGCATGTATCAATGTCTTTTGAGTTGGAAACGCACTTCGCTATATATCGCTACTCCAGCTGTAAAGCCCTGGGCAAACTAGGAAACATTGTTGCGGAAACATTGTTGCGGAAACATTGTTTCCTACCAATGTTTCTATCGCCATATGTTTCCAAGAGTGGGCAAACACTAGGAAACATTAGTATAAGAGACCGTACGGATAGGGAAACATTCAAAATAAAATGTTTCTGAATTCGCTAGGCCTGAATAATTTTTGCTTCTCGGGAAGCAAATTTTGTTTCCGCAACAATGTTTCCAAGGGTGGGCAAACAGGGAATCATTTGAGGAAACATCGAGAATCACAAATGTTTCCACAACAATTAATGTTTCTTAGTTTGCCCAGGGCTTAACTCATGGCACATGCGGGGACATGTCTATATTTGCTGAGTTGCTGTAACTGCTGAGTTATACAGTAATGACCGTTTTCAAATTAACTCCCTAGCTTGATTGGAATAAATCAGTAGTTACAAGGATGCAATCCGCTATCAGTTGCACTATAGCGTGACAAGTCGGTCTCGCGTTTCGCTCACCCGCCTTCACTCGTTTTACTCCTTACAGTGCGAGACAAGTCACAATACGTTACGATGCGAGTCGACTTGTAGTCAAGTCTAATTACAGTTGTGTGTACTGGATAGTTGTAAGCAAAAAGGCCATCATTTTTCATTACGGCCGCTTGTCAATCTTACTTGCACACACTAATACTCTGTCACTAATCTTTTCAACATACAGCTGATTTCCAAAACAAGTGTGCTACTATATACTAATCATTTTCAACATCTAATACTTATATTAACTAAACAATATATTTAACATATTTCTAAAAACAAAGGTTGAGCCGTCGAGGAAGAAAGCTTCCTGCAAAAGGATACATATATAACGGAAGTCCCACTATAACTGAAACTTTTTTAGGAATTTTGTCCTTGGCCTGCGAATAAAAGCCTAGTCGAAGAACCCCTTAATTTGTAATCATGATTCATTGTGTTCGAATATTGAAAAGTGTCGCACTAATTATTGACTGTTTTCTACACGAGCTTGGCATGAGCCGAGTGTCGGAACCAACCAAGGGAATTACAAGCCAAATAAACTTTCCAAGCCCAAGGGCAAGGCTCATTTCTGAAATTCGTCAATCATGATCAGTCTAAAGTTTGTGATGAAGACACGAGACTGGAGTGTTGAAGCGTTGGGTCTTGATTACATGATCAGTCTAGCCATAGTCTAGCCGCTCTATACGTTCAGTAATCACTAAAGCCTTTGCCAAGTGCATCTCAAACCCCGCAAACAAGTCATGTGTGTGAATTAGTGGCGTGTGGCATTGCGTGCACGTCAGGGCCAAAGTGGACTGAAAACTGCCAAGCTAGGCATGACAGTACAGCGGATGTTCAAAAATGTTCGCTTGTCTCGCCTATAGACATAGTGTTTTGCATGCATGGCATTTGTATTCAATTGACTGTCGCGCAGTAAAGACATACATCCCAATGCAACTTATTGGGGGACCTAGCGGAATTCTATCTTTTACATCTATAAGCAGTAGCTGTTAGGGTAAGTTGACTTTATTAATGCGTTAATTCTTATATTATAGCCTGGCTAATATCATTAGCTTAATTATTACTTGCTCACACCTTGAATTTAGCCAGGGCTTAGCCTCAGCCCTCAGGTCTGCTTTAGAAGTCTGATTTTTTAAATCGTACGTTGAATCATTAATGCTTCTGAGTTTTACTCGGCGACGGAATTTCGATGTCAATTTCTTGTTAATTTATGCAACGAAACCCATCAAGTACATAATGCGCTACATTGAATAGGAATCCATTTAAAACACGCATTTCTCTCAATCCAATAAAAATTGCAGCATTAATCTTTGTTTATTCTTTATCTAAATTAGTTTTAGCAATGTATTATGTTCTAGTTGTAGGCCTAATCGGGTGTGTAATCACTCTCGGGACCGCTGTAGTTGGGGCTTGGGGCCATCTTTGAAACGGGAAATAAGGGATCGGAACGGTATATGCATGGGAATGACTGAGCAATGACCGGGGAATCGGCGCGGATTGAGCGGAGAATGAATCGGAAATGAGAATGCATACAATGCTTATCAACGATATTATCATGCACATCTTGTTCATATACTTGTAACATTGTATTTAGATTTGTAATTGTAGTCGCACATTATACAGAATATATTGCTAGAGGTCTAGCTAACCTCATCAATCAGACGGTAAACGAGAGATAAACTCGGATATCCCGATAAAAACATTCGTATAATTCATTCGGCAGGAATTGCCGCCACGCTGTCACAAAATTAAGAACTTCAGTAGGCCTACATTTTATAGCGGATTGTCTGTTGAAAGTGGTCGATATAGTAATATTCCTTGTTCAGTAGACAGTATTGTGATAGAGCATGTTAACACTGTGATTGCAAATGAAGAACATTTCTTAATGTCATATGGACATCATTTCGTCGATATGATATAGGATAAAAATATTTTGAAAATATCTTAACTTCTAAATACTGTAACGACATTTATTTTTTAGCAGCTTTTGATTTATTACAATCAACAAATTAGGTATTTTTATGTAATACAGACTTATACACTTCTATTTTGTAATTTGCCTGTATACCATATCACAGTTTGACCATATATACCGTTAGTGTACTTTGTTTGGAATAATTAAAGATTCACAATATAATGCTTGCCGCTTGTGTTGAAAGATGTTTGCAAGGTGTGCCTGTCAGAGAGAAGTATGATGGCATATCAAATTTCCATCTATATTATGTCGTTATTCAATTGTTAACATGATACGTTCAAACCGCAAAACAACAGAATCTAAGCTATCAATGCTGTTGTCTAATAAGAATGGTGTTCACCTATGATCAGTCGGATTTCGTCAGATAAAAACAGCGCCATAAGTAATGACACTATAGCTTGCGTGCAACCTCAAACCGCAAAACAGGCTACGTTTATACCTGGTCGTTGGTGTAAGATTTTCAGCGCAGGAAATTTCTACATTTCACCAAAATGTTGACTTGAAACAACAGATAAATTAACATTTATTTTTTCCGGGATAATTTTAGTCCTTGAATGAGTCGTGCTTTTCGGTTTTCGCTCAGTGACGTTTAGAAGGTAGGTAACACTTTATTTAAAGGATCTAACATAACACACGTTTTTGTTATATAGCCGAAAAAGGAAAAATACACAACATAAAAAAAACTCTTTGATGTGAATGATTATAGCAAATAAAAGAACCTTCTAAAAAGCATTCTTTCTTGCCTGCATGTTGTGGACTTTTCTTCTCTTTTAGATACTGCATATTCTTTTCGTAAATTGGAAAAACATTTATTCTAAACTTTTGGCTCCATCTTGAGCATTTATGTACGTAGCCAATCGGAAGCGCGCAACTTATTTTTCACTTGTTGCCTGGCGGGATAAATTCCATTTATCTAAATGCACGCGACCACAAATTAGCCAATTAGCCTAACACTTGCTGGACCTCAGTTGATACATATCGGCTTTCTTTCGAATCATTGATTGCCGTGATGGTAAAGAAGATTATTTATATATATTTCATATTTACCAGCCGTTTGATATCTTGTTTGCATATATATAGGTGGTAGGATTTCTTATTCGTTGATTTTTATAAAGAAGTGAAAGCACAAGCAAATGATGGTAAGTCAAATGTTCTTCGGAATCAATATGTAATTATTAAGTTATATATCAATATATAAATTAAATTTTAAAATTTTAGCTACATAAATGTTCCTAGTCACAAATAAATTCCCAAATAATCTTTAACCCAATCATTAAATAGTCTATTTTAAATCTTTTCAAACATATATATAGATCACTCTATCGGTTCAATTAGTTCAAGTTGTTATTTTGCTGCTTTTGAAATTTGTTGTTGCATCAGAAGATGACGCAGGTGGGTGCAATTTTGTCAATACTTTATTAGAGATATTCAAATTTGACATTCACTACCTCTCACTGGATAGTACGCATCTGATTGGTTAAACAAATATACAAATGCATCTGATTGGTCAAAATAAAATTTGAACCTTTCTATTATTTCGAGGAGATTCATGCATTGAATGGAAGAATCAGAAAGTAAATCAAATTTGTAAATTTGTCCGAAACAGATCGATGATTTGGAGAACCTGGCCGAAACTGATCGCATCACTTGTACATATTCCTATTCTCCATTAACAAGGCCAATTCAGTACCCAGTTGACATGACGGGCCGTTGTTGGTAGTAGACAGTCAATCGTCTCTGATGTAATAGCTGCCCGCTTTATTCGAGCACGAAATTGAGCAGTTTAAGCTGATATAGATATAAAGTCTGTTACATACGCCGTCGTTCCAGCTACTATATAATAATCGCTTCTAAAGAGAATCAGATCACTCATAAATATTTTCCTGTTTAGTCGTTGTGGTTAAGACCTTGGCTGGAAAGATTGCAGGAAAAATTGAAGAAACAAAACTCTATGGTATATCTGTTCAAAAATTCCTCAATATCTACTATGCAGAAGCACCAGTTGGAAAGTTAAGATTTATGAAACCTCAACCTAGGAAACCATGGAAAGGTAAGAGTGATAAAACACTGCCAGGTATTATTATTGAGTCTTTTATATCTAAGTCCTTATTGTTCTAGATAAAAAATCTTAGATCGTGGAGTCATACATCCAAGTATCGCGAAAACCTTTTGGTACTTGCAAATTAATTCTATGCCTTCCAAAACTAAATGCAGGAAACTTTATTCATTTCTCAAATTTTTCTTTTTTACATCTTAGCTGTTCCTCCATGCAGCGCTCTTTGTTTTCAACAAGAGATAATTTGGGAGGAAACAAATATGATACATGAACACAGAAATACGGTATACAAAAACCTATTTTACAAGAAACGACTACACTTCCTGAATATTCTTGGAAATCATATTGATAGCATAATTATTTTCGACTTCACCACTTCATAAGTTCATCAAGTCTAGTTAATTTCTGAACCTAAAAACTATGTTTTTGTTTTCATAAATTAAAGGACGTTTAAAAAAGCCAGACGATACGCCAATCTCGTGTCCTCAAGGAGTTCGAGTTCCTTACATAATGACTGAAGATTGTCTCATACTGAATGTCTGGACACCACACCCAAGACCGAAATCTGCTGCTGTCATGGTAAGACCATGGATAATAAAATAAATGGATAGGAAACTAGCTGACGTGATTTAATGTTTTCAATGGGCTGATGGCGTGGTTGGATGTCCAAACCTATAGTCGCAAACCAAATTCTCAAAAACGGCATGTTTAGCAATAATACAGCTAAACATTTTAGTCAAAGAGCAAATAAATATAACCACGCCATTCTACGATGAAAACTCGAAGTATTCCCAGTCAATTTTAGCAAATATTTCAAGCACTAAAAAAAAATACATCGCAAATTTCGTTAAAATTTGTGACGCCAATTTCGTAGCTACAAATGTAAAAAAATACACAAAACAAAGACGAAAAACATTTACCTTGAATACTTTGTCGTGGCTTAGGCATGTTTTTAAAACAATTAGACCAGTTTATGCTTCAATATTACCTTTTTAAAGTGGAAAATATAGCAAAACAACAAAAATGCCGAGAACTTTGGTAATATTCGCAATACGCGTGACGTCACGTTTTTCAACAAGGATGAGGTCAATGATGTCAGGAAGTTTCCTATCCAGTTATTTTACAATCCATGGTAAGACGCTGTTCGGTTTCTAAATTTAAATTTAAATTAAAACTCTTTGGTTTTTATCGTTTTTTATACTATAGTGTACTGTATATGCGAGACATTTTGCACAATTGCACTATTTATATGCTTTAAATTCGGAGGAAAGTATCAATCTTCGACAGACTTGCAAAGGGTGTTCAACTTTCCTCCTGGTAAGGTTTCAAATTTTTAAACCTCGTCAAAATAATAATGTGAATTATGCAATTAGATCTTCCATCCGTCTTTTTATGCCTATTTCCTACTGACTATAAAGCATTGATCAGCTGGTTGATTGCATTGTGCTCACATAGAGACAAACAGTACAAGCTGGAGGCTTCTAGCAGATGTAGATGTTACGAATTGCTACACTGTACAGAAACGCCAGTCCCCAGAAGCTACTATTCCCGGCTTGGCACATTAGGAAATGTTTTACCATGTAACTACCAGCACAACATCAGCATCCTGCCAATCTCAACCTGCTTAGTCAAGTATCATTTATTTGTTTTATCGTGTTCGTGTTGAGAAGAGCGTTCCATATTAAACCTTCCTCACTGACCTCACATTACGAATTCCAAACTGGATACTGATTGGCCATTATTGCAAAGTTATACATTTTGCAGCAAATTTACCACGTTGCCTCTTGGCATTAATTTTGTTGACAACTCTTCTGTAATTCAAAATGGTGAATCTATGGCAATCCGCTAGAGCAATGTTTGATTTTCATTTTCGATTTTAATTTTTCAATTTAACTTTCTTTCCGAAATTTCAATTTTCAGATCTACATTCATGGAGGTGGATATACAAGAGGAACAGCAGGAAGCTTTGATGGACATTCATTCATCGCAGCTGCTGGTGGTGACGTCATTCTGGTTACAATAAATTACAGATTGTTTGATCTTGGACTTTTGGTAACTCGAGATGAAAGTGTCAGAGGTAATATTTTGACTAAGAAAAAAACCAAATGAAAAGAAAACAAAAACTATTTTCACTCATAATTTCCTGGTGAACCACATGCAGATTTAAGAAAATACCTAACTCACCAAATTTGTGAAAATACCTTCTGCAGCCATAAACTATTTTTTAGCTTCTAAGCTTAGAATGATCATAGCCTATCGAAGGGAAAATGGCTGTGAAACTCATTAGAATAACAACAATAACATAACTGATTATCTATGTTTAGTCAACGTTTATTCATAAATCTGGTCGTTTCACCGTCACGTGTGTATTGTATTTTTACCAAATCCACCAATAGCAATTTCCAGTTTCCCTATTGTTCGAGTCACGAATAGGTGACTTTCCTAAAACATTGCTATTGGTTAGTTGGGCAAGAATACAATACACACGTGACGGTGAAGGACCAGATTTATGAACAAACGTTGACCAACATAGATAATGAGTTATATTGTTATTCTAATGAGTTTCACAGCCATCTTCCCTTCGATAGGCTATGGAATGATCATTTGTGCTCTGTTGAGATAAAAGGCCCCGCTGAGCTATGCCAACTATATGGGACAGTTCAATCATGATATGAGATGTGGAAGATTTTTAATTGTCGTAAACGGCACACATAGTTACAACTTCGACAACCTTTCTTAATAATTTCACGAAATATTATTAATTACTATTAATTTTACAACACCCTGCCCTGTTTCTAGGCACAATGGCACTGGATCAACATTATCACCAATTCATGAACACAACTAATTCAGTGAGCATGTGGGGGTAGGAGAAAGGGGGTTTGAGGGGGGGGGGGGCGGACTGCTGGCCCCAATCATTTCTAAGTCGGGCATATTATAATTGAAAATCGGGCAATTCTGCTTAAGGATCTGGAAAATGGTGGAAGGCAAAGAAGATGCTCATTAAAATAGTGGAAAAAGCAAGAACTATGAGACGTTGGTAAAACGTCATAACTGATTTCAGGAAAAATGTTTTGCTTTGGTTGTGCAATTTACATCAACGGCGGGAACGAGAGCAAGCCTGGAGTGTTGCTGGATATAATGCGCATTATAATTACATATCAAGTTAAATGATAAAATGTAGCTCTATTTCCGAACTATGTGATGAGAAATTGAGTCTTTCTTTGTATCTTGCCAGGAAATTTGGCGTTATTCGATCAGAGATTAGCATTCAAATGGGTACACGAGAACATTAAGCGATTTGGTGGTGATCCTAAAGAGGTGACGATATTTGGAGAAAGCGCGGGATCAGGTTCCGCTTCATCTCATTTATTGGGAAGTTGGCCATATTTCCAAAGAAGTATTTTACAAAGTGGAAGCATCACTTTTCCAATTGGGCTCGTCGATATGGGTACTGCTAAAAATATGTCTGAGAAATTTCTTAGGGACGTAAAATGCATGAATGATGGAAACGTTCTGGAATGTCTTCAGAACCTTGGCACTGAAGAGATCATGGAACATTACCGCACAACAGAATACTCTATGAGTAAAAACTTTCTGTTGCCTGTTATCGATGGGGCTTTCTTTAAAGAATTACCTGAAAAAATACTTCAAGAAGGAAGACATAAGCACATTGACTTAATGATTGGTGTTTGTGAACATGAGGCATTCCTTTGGCACTTTTCTAACTTACAAAACAGCCAAACAACTGAATTCTACATTAACTATTTTCAACGTATTCTTCAGTTAGAAGTTGGCGGTTTCTCCGAAAATGTTCATAAGAAAGCTTTGGAGCTCTACGAACCGAAGTGCTATCAAAATTTCGTTGAAGCATTTAGGCCAACGATTGAACTTCAAACTGATAAATACTGGAGCTGTCCGACAACACAACTTGCAAGATCATGGTCCACGCAATCGATTGGAAAAAATGTCTATGTTTTCAGATTTTCGTATAGCCCTCCTCTGGATATGCTGGTTTATTATCCTCAAGGTACTTTTGGATTTGCTGCCCATGCTTCGGATGTAATGGTAAGTGAACAAAATAATATAAAAATGTTTGCCCAAGCCATCTGTATGACCTCTTAGGAGCGCAGGAAATACAGTTAGCGCATTCCTCCTCACCTCTGAGTTATGGCCTGACTCCTATTAATTTTTATCAATTATTCACCTCAGTGTCGATGAATAGTGCAAGGATATTCACTTCGACGCGAAATTGCTTTAGCATACATCATAACATTCATAACAACACAAGAATGGCCAAAACACGACGAAAATATTTTTAAAACTAAAGTTACAAACTTTAGTATTTTTATTCATTAGCAATAGTTTCAAAGAATAGCTTTACATACTATGAAACCAAACTTAATTTGTGGCTTTCTTTGTGTTTGGCGAAACACAGCTTCGTTTAGTAAAAGGATTTGCTCGTCTGTAATTCGATTTTGTTTTCGGCCGGAAGTGAATAGTGTAAGAATAGCGAAGCAACCAAATTGCACGAAGAGTATATGCTAAACTCTGATAGCCAAATCAACAGCACCTTAAAATAGTAGAAATATTATAACATCAAAATTTTGCAACTATCTTTTTAAATATGAATTTTAAAAGTATTTTCTGACATCATTTCAGGGAACATTTGGCTTCCCCATCAACAATACACGTTTTCCTGAAGAAGACATGGTTATGTCATCTCGAATGGTTACCTACTGGACGAACTTCGCCAAAAATGGGTGAGTGCTTCGAATATAATGAATAACATATTAATAGATCATGATTTTTATCAAATTAAGTCAGTTGTAGAGAGGAATATGGCCTTTATTCACAATAGAGAGCTTAAGATGTGGTAAATCTAAAACGCGGACATGACAGAAAAACATACCCTAAATTCGCAGTGTCAGCAACACGAGTAAAAATATAAATTACTTTTGTCAACAAAGGACACAAGTGAAAAACAAATTTAAACTGGTAACAAACCAAAAGAAAAGCATAAGTCTTTTTGTCACGTCCGCATGAAAATGGTATGAAAATTAATTGTTATCTTATAATCTTACAATCGAGATTTTCATGTACAAAACGCCCTTCAACTGCATGCACTAATCTATTGATCGAGATGCCCAAAATCTTCATATTCTCTACTATTTTCTCTTAACTGTTGTTTGTTGTTCATTTTTTAAGTGATCCGAATGTTGGGATTACAAACATCACTTACAACAAAGAAGAGTTTCAAAAGTTACCTGATTGGCCCAAGTTTACTGACTCTAATGAGAGATATTTGAAGTTCAAGGAACTTCATGAAGTGGGAACCGGTGAAAATTTACGTCAAATGTATTGTGATTTTTGGAATGATCCAGAGGAATTTACGCGCAAAAATCCTGTTTCTTCTGGGTCATGGAACGTCTGGTTGGCTATAATTATTACGACAGCGGTTATAACTGTCGTTGTTATCATTCTTTATGCTTCGCTGAAGTACTGCCGTCGTAAACCATACACAACACTTGTTTGAATATGTGTAACGCCTTTTATCATCTTTGTCTTGACACTTTGTCTTGACACTTTGTGTGCCACATGTATACAGTACATATGAAATCAGTTTACAACGTTAATGCATTTCTGAACTATAGAGGGCACTCGGACACCGCACTGGTCTGTCCATTAGTTTCACAAATTTTTGTATTGATACGTTTGATATTTAATTAAGTTACCGTGCTGACAGACGGGGGTAGCAAATCTTCGAGTTAAGCCCTTCGAGTTAAGCCCCGACCACGCCCTTTCGAGCTAAGCCCGGACCACGCCCATGCCACACCCATTTCCGTTGAGGGCTTAACTCGAAGTACATAACTGGAGTTAGGTACTTCGAGTTAAGCCCTCTAGAAAATAGGGGCTTAACTCGAGCAAAGTCAAACATTTTTTCTTCGAGTTAAGCCCCAACGTTTGAAAGATGTAAAGGAGTTACGGTTAATCTGATCCCAAACAAATTAAGTTGTCATTTGGATCGCGTTTCGTTCAATCACGGTTCAATACGTTTTATTTCAGCCGACGTATTATATATATTAGCATTATTAGGGACTTTAAGATTGACGTTTACGGCAAACCGCTAACCGCAAGTCAACTGTTAGCTGTTCGAAGTTAGAGCAAGTGAGCAACTTGTGCACTATGATTTAGCTACTTTTTAATAGCTAATAAAGGAATAAAGATCGACCTCTTCTGCCGTAAAGGTCAATCTTAAAATTGATTAATTATCAAATTGTATACGGGTGTCCCGAAAAACACCGGACTCTGTTTGATTTCATGTAACGTAAAAGCTATAAAAGCTATCGCAGATTCGCAATGAAATAAAGATCATTGCATTCATAATGGACTAACTTAGATTTTGATTAGCAATTAATCACGAACGTGTCATTTTAAAAATGAGCTCAGGGCTGGTTTACAAGACGTTTATGATAATTATGCATACGCAGGTATTTTATTGAAGTTCAATTCATCAACTTAAGTCCTAAAGAGTACAGGGAGTTAATTTTCAATAGTTTTAGACCCAATTCTCAACGGTGGAAATATGCACTTTCGGTGGAAATATGCACTTTGACATTATATGGTTCTTACAACTATTCAAGTCTTCATTATATGGAACGATTTCATTAGACTGCACACATTTCAAAACGGAAAGCGGTCGCAAAATGTCGATCGCCCCACAAGTTGCGAAATGCAAATCTACCTTAAATACCGGGTGTCTCCCCAAAAACCTGGAAACTATTTGATTTCATGAAACGTAAAAGCTATAAAAGCGATAATGCATTCAGAAATGACCAACTTCGATTTTGATACTATATAGCACTTGAATTTACATGCAATAATCCAATATTGACTGCGCTATTGATGTTTGAACGTTGAACTACTGTTTTTGAAAATGCAAAAAATTAGCATAAAACAACACTTATAATTATAATTACTGATGTAGTTACAATTGTTAATTTTTATGCACAAGTTGCTCTAACTTCGAACAGCTAACAGTTGACTTCAAATTACGATTTGAAGTTTGCCGTTAGCGGTTAGCAGTTTGCCGTAAACGTCAATCTTAAAGTCCCTAATATATATAATACGTCGGCTGGAATAAAACGTATTGTAACTCGTTTACATCTTTCAAACGTTGGGGCTTAACTCGAAGAACAAAATGTTTGACTTTGTTCGAGTTAAGCCCCTATTTTCTAGAGGGCTTAACTCGAAGTACCTAACTCCAGTTATGTACTTCGAGTTAAGTCCTCAACGGAAATGGGTGTGACATGGGCGTGACATGGGCGTGGTCGGGGCTTAACTCGAAAGGGCGTGGTCGAGGCTTAACTCGAAGGGCTTAACTCGAGGGGCTTAACTCGAAGATTTGCTACCCCCTGACAGACAGACATACACAGAGATAAACGCGAGTAAAAACATAACCTTTTCACTCTTGCCCAAGGTAATTATATCTTTGGAATGTGAACTGGATACTCTGCATCGAAATGTTTCCACTCGTCGGGCAATTTTTAATCAGCTCGTATTTGGTCATTTTTGGTTGGAATGATACGAAGATGTCATGCGATAGCTACAGTAAAATCCCAATCTTTATTAACATGAAAAATTAAATCTTCGCAATCAATATTGAGCGCACTTGGATAACGCGACAATTAGGACTGCACAAAAAGCACCTCAAATGAAATTATTATGAAGAAAAAAATGTTGACAATATTAATCGTATGAATTTAGCGAACTGGTTTCTTGTGATATATTTTATTTTTCGGTAGCCAGCCAAATCTATCTAGTATAAAACAAAAACAAAATTATAGAACTATTATATATAGAACTATTATAATTACAAGCTATATATATTGTACAAAATTACTATTATAAAGCTATATTATCATATTATTATTGTATTATAAAATTATATACAATCAATTATATACAATATTTTGAAGTACAGAAGGATGATAAAACTATACCTTTCTTAGATGTTCATAAGAACATAAGGTTTATTATAGGAAACCTACACACACAGACAGGTACAGTATCTGCATTATAATTCATTTCATCATCCTAGTATGAAAAACTCCGTGTATAAGACACTTATCAACCGAGCGAAAACAATTTGTGAGGTATTAAGTATAACATTGACGATGAATTAGAACATTTAGGAAATGTTCTAAAAATGAATGGTTATCCCCGGCATTTCATAGGTAATGCTGTGAAAACACCACAAAGTATACAGCAGGGGCCGGTTGTATAAAAACGTAGTTAGCGCTAACTGTAGTTAGTGTTAATCACTGTAGTTAAATCCTTAACTGTAATTAGTTAACTACATGACTTAACTGCGTTGCACAAAACGTAGTTAGTCGGATAGTTAACTAATCACGTAGTTAACTGTGCGTGGGGCTTGCGTGGGGCGTTTAAACAGAAAATTACATAAAGTAAGCAACGAGTAACGACCGCTGACACACATTTTCAACACGATTGTGGACTCGTATTTTGCAAATAGGCGGGAAAAAACACTAGAAAACAGTGAAAAATAAACAAAAAATAAAGAAAAACCGCCACAAAAATCATAAAAGAATGCAGTTTTTCCTTGAGATGTCTACGTTAAACCAAGGCATAGCTGTTTGGCAATTATATATCAGTGTTTCTTGGTGTAATGGACCATACTTCTTCTTCGAGAAATCCTCCTGTGCAAAAATATGTTCTGTTTTCGTAAAAACACCAAAGCGATAGCATTTGAAGAGTTTATATTGTCAGGAAACATTCACAGGGAAGATAGCGATTGAAAATCTCAGGTAAGCGTTGCTTTTCATTATTGTTTTACTAAAAAATGTTGTCCACTCCTATACAAACGCCATTTTTAACTACGTTTTGGACAGTTAACTATACCCTAAAGCATAGTTAACTTTAACTACTTTTTAACTGCAGTTAAGGCTAACTACACTTTTATACAACCGGCTTAACGACGTGATTAAAGTTAACCACTTTTTAACTACTTTTTAACTACTTTTTAACTGCAGTTAGCGCTAACTACGTTTTTATACAACCGGCCCCAGAAGATTGAATATCAGTCCTCTGTTTGTCTACCATACATTGGTCCGGCTTCACAGAAACCATTCCAGTTAAA
>CACRXK020013106.1:2604-14367 GCA_902702795.2 Paramuricea clavata
GCGTCTTAAATAAGAAATTTTGGACAAAAAGTTTAACTACACATGCCAGAAACTTGAAACAACGTAAAATTATTAGCCTTGCATATTAAAAAAAACAACAACCGAAACAACATTATAGCTATAGCAAGTAAATAAGAATAAAGCCCTAGAGAACCATTTATGCGATAACTCCGTTTATTTAAGTCGCGTCTTATGTAAGTCGCGTCTTATTTTGTCTCGTATAAATGGCCCTATTGTTTCCACGGGTGGGCAAGCAGGGAAACATTTGAGGAAACATCGAGAATCACAAATGTTTCCACAACAATGTTTCCTAGTTTGCCCAGGGCTTAAGGTAATTCTGCAGTAATTGTTCCCGAAATGAGAATGTGCTGAAACTTCCCAGGCATGGAGTTTATGATATACTTAAAGTAAAATGTTAAGCACACAAAAAGTCGGGGTCACCGAACTCGTTAAGAAGATATATGACAATCACAATATACCACCTTTACCCCCAATATGGCACCATCTTGACGCTCATTACGAGTAACAGCAAAATCACAACAGCCCGATATTTATTGACGTTTTTAGCGCGGATTTTGCTTTAGTAAACCTATCTTGTAATTATTTTTGAAAAAATATTGTGTTTTGAGCAAAATGAAACTACTAACGTGTACAATTCTGATCCATAAATGTCTTTTGCACATTTCTTTACATATCTTTCTTTGAGAACATGCATTGATAAAGGATTTTTTTTCAAGATCCAGAAATGATTTTTCTTTTAATTTCGGATATGAAATGTAAAATGCATTAGAGAAATAAATGATCAGTTAAAAAACGGGGGTCACCGATAGATATGATAAATAGATATGCTACAACCCTAGCTACACTTTTGTATGCCTTTTTTGAAAACATTGATTTTAACGTAATTCTTTGCACGAATGTAACCAAAGATGTTTTGAAGTAACATAAAATTGTCATAAAATGATTTTTTTTTAAACGGTACGTATAATGGATGAAATTATAAGATGTGCGCAGTAAAAGTGCGCAATGCAAAACTGCGGAATTACCTTAAGTATGTCACATTGACTTTAGAGCATCGTTTTCATCAATGGACATTAGTTAAAACCTAACATCTCAAGCACGAAAACGAAGTTCTATAGCGATGGTGACGTACTTTCCAGAAGCGTGTTTCTTTTCGTATTTGAGTTCATAAATGCATTGATTATAGCAGTGCATATTTTTAAATGTTTTACAGTGGGGGGGGGGGGTGCTCCACAGAGTAAGATTCAGGTCACTGAGGGTAAGGTTGGGGCCCCAAAGGTTGAAATATGCCTTGGATCATACATCATAGATCCTAATTTCTCTTTTTATGTTTCAGGGTGCACCAGGAAAATCTGGTGAAGGTGGAACACAAGGGTCACCAGGGCCCCCTGGCTCACCGGTAATTGATACAATCAATAAATATTGAATGCAATCTTAACCATTTATTGAATACAATCATAATCATTAATTGAATATAATCAATAAATCATTGGGATCAAGATCAGAGAGAAATATATTCGTGCGTGACACACGAGATACTACGTTACCCTTGACATAGTTGTACATGTTTTCATTTCTAGGGTAACCCAGGTCGGGACGGACCTGGAGGCGAACCTGGACCCCCTGGAGCGCCAGGACCAAGCATTGACATTGTAAGTAAAAAGGAAACTGGCATGTAAATAGACTAAATAAAATATTAAAATGGAAAATGTTTCATCCATACAATAAATCTTGAAGATGGATGGCGAAATTTCGATATTTGAAAGGTTTTTGAATCAAGGCATAAATTTTTACCAGTTTTCATATAAGTCCATCGAGAATATAATAGACTCCTTTGCGGGTAAGATATATCACATCAAGGCATAAATTAGCTACAATCAATTTTCACTTGTTTTCTCAGGACATGGGCAGACTAGCTGGGGCATGGCGTGGATCTAGTGATGGCAAAGGACCTTCACCAGCATCAATCAGAGACATCTTCAGTCGTCTACCATCTGGACCAGGCCCACGAGGTCCCCCAGGCAAACCTGGTAAACCTGGAGCTCAGGTTAGGAAATACCATATGAGTACCATCAAGATACCATCATCGTTATGACTTTCATCTTACCAATATAACCACTCGCCACCATCCATGCTTTCAGCATTATCATCATCATACCAACAATCACTACCATCATTATCACTATCATCACCACCCTAACACCACCATGAACAGCACAATCATGATCACCACCACCATCGCAACTATCACAACCACCATCGTCACCATAACTCCCACAGTCATCATTATCATCACCATCAACACCATCATCACCTCGATCAGAAGCACCGTCGTCATCATCACCATGACATCATCATCACTATCATTACCACCATCACTGCCACCAAACTACCACAGTCATCATCAAACCACCACAATCAACACCCACCTCACCAGCAGACTTTAGTTCCACCATCATCACATGACCACCACAATCATCACATGACCATCCCAAATACCAAAATTATTAACCATTCCTTTTTCTCGTATGTAGGGATACTCAGGACCATCTGGACCACCAGGTCCACCTGGGGCAAATGGAGAAATGGTAAAAATACACTGCCAATTTTGAAATGAACATGTCTTTCACCGTGTTAATAGGTTTACTTCTATCATTCTCAACATTTCATCTTAGGGACCACCTGGTACCAATGGACCACGAGGCCCATCTGGACGACCTGGACCACCCGTAAGTACTCGTAATTTGTCTTAATACGTGATTAATGTTAATCCCTTCCAGTTAACACTGGAAGTTTGGGAGCTGTCCAAAAGCTTTGCTCCATAAAATGTACAGATGTTAGGTGCAGCGTTATTTTGGCATTGCATTTGCATTGCCCATTTTCCGCACATCACTGCTGCTCAATTTGTTGTTTTTTGGTGCAAATATGGCACATACGTACCCCAACAACAAGTGACGTCCCATACCCCAACATAAGTGAAGTCACATAAACCAAGTGAAGTCTCACACCGACAAGTGAAGCTGTATCAAATTTAATGTAGTGATTATTTAATGGAAAACACACACAAAGTAAGATTATTTGCCTTATGAAATATTCTCATTGTTAATGTTCCTACTATGTTTATTTCAGGGAAAACGTGGTAATGATGGCCCTGCCGGATCTCAAGGTCCACCTGGACCTAAGGTACGGCCACACCAAACCATCAAACTAACTTATACATTCCTACACTTGTGAACTGCATCAACTCTCGTATTTCAATCCAAACTGGTACACTATCAATCATTTCTACAATGCTCTATTTGTTTAATTAAGCACAGTTTATAGTACATCCTCAATTTTACAACTTTACATCTTTGCCAAATAGGGTGGCCGAGGTTACGATGGAATGCAGGGAATGCCAGGTTCGAAAGGTCACAAGGTAAGGCTTCAATGTTTTAAAACGGCAAACGGTACTTCTGTTAGATGTAGTCGAAAAACGAGCCAAAAATAATTTCTAAATGTCCCAACCCGAAATCAAAACAAGGATTCTGATTTAATATTTTGGATTGCTTCAGTTTTTAATTCACGAAAAACCTACGTTTTCTGTAAACAGTGAAAATAATATAGTGCAAACTTAAATTGTTTTGAAAAACGTTATCAGGACCGTAGCGAGCGGGGGGGGGGGGTGTAACACCCCCCTGATAATTGGACATATGGGCAATTTCAGGTAAATTCAGGTAGATTTGTAGAAGAAATTCAGGTAAATTAACGCAAATTCAGGTAAATGCTAGGACAAGAGAAAGTTGATTTACAAAAAATAACTGTGAATTTGGGAAAAAATGAGGGTAAATTTACAAAAATTTTAGAATATTCTATAAATTTTCGGAATTTTAGAAAAAAAATTCCGCTAAACAGGGAAAATTTGTGATGTCCGGAAAAAGTTTTTATGTCGCGAAAAATTTTGACATGTCCGGAAATTTTTTTGTTACTTTCAGGTAGGATCACCTGAAGCGTGTTCTTCACGACGGCACTGAACGTTATATTGTTTTTGAAAAATGTTTTTTCATTGCGTTAGTATGTGATATGCGTCATTTCTACTCTTTTAGGGTGATACGGGAGCACAGGGAGGCCCAGGTGAAAAAGGCGAACAAGGAGAAAGGGTAAAAAAATGATCCAAAAAGCTTGAAAATGTTCATTTTGAAAATTTGCTTGAAAATAATCTTTTATTTTCTTTACCAGGGAGATAACGGAGAACAAGGACCACGTGGAACACCCGGAGAACGAGTATGTCACAATCATCACATAAATTCACATTCGTTGTTAGTTGTTACCGCGATCTGTGCGAAGGCCCGTGTTTACACTTGCAATTTGTGCTGCTCTTTGTAATGCAATTCTGCTTCTTCTGATGCATGTGAACGAGTAGATGAGTTATGAATGTTCTGAGTATACGTCCCTTCATCTCAACATTCATAACTCATTCACATCAGAAGAAGATCTCGGCGAAAATTAGGGGTGCACCGGAACCAGTTTTTTAAGTTCCGGCCGGAACCGGATCCGACCGGAAGTGGGAAAAATTTATTAAAGTGCCTATGCGACAATTTTTTTTATGATTGAATTGCAAAGTTCATTTAAAATTATAATATAACTTGTTTTTTAAAACTTTGTAATCTTTTCCTATTTGTCAAGATTTTCGACTTTGTTTGATATACAAATGTGACTTAAATGACGTCACACTGCATAATGTGTTTTACAGAAGACTGTGTTGTAGCTTGTTAAAATTCTCATTATCTCAATTTTACAGACGAAATGATCGCTTTGATAGCTCTTAAAGTATATCACTTTCAATGTCAGTGGAATTATTACATGTTTGGCAAGGAAACGTTTTCTTTCTAAAAACTCATTATGCAGTGTGACGTCATTCAAGTCACATTTGTATATCAAACAAAGTCGAAAATCTTGACATACAGGAGAGAATACAAAGTTTTAGAAAACAAGTTATATTATGATTTTACATGAACTTTGCAATTCATTCATAAAAAAAATTGTCGCATAGGCACTTTAAGCCATATATAGTCGTATGTTACTTTGTCCGCTGCCAGACAGGCAGACACTTCAAGTCATCAAGGAGAGAGCTCGCAAATGTTAGAATAAAAAGATTGACAAGCGTTAAACGTCATCATGAAGTGTTAATAGTGTACATTTCCCTTGCGTAGTCCTAATTTCTTCCTACTGTGACCTTTTGTTAAACACAAAAACGTTTGATATTCTATCTCTCTGAAAACGGCAGAGTTCCGGTTCCGGCCATGCTTTTTTTACTAGTTCCGGCCGGAACCGGAACTCTATATATATATATATATATATATATATATATATATGAACTCGGCCGGAACCGGAACCGGAACCGAGTTCCGGTGCACCCCTAGCGAAAATTGCAATTGTAAAGGGGCCTTAAAACACCACGGTTAAGCAGTTGTACAGTAATTGCTTTAAATAGAAAGACAATCTTAACATTAAAGAACTCTGCATTCTTTTACAGGGTAACCCAGGAGAACCAGGCATGCGAGGTCCCCCCGGGCTTCGTGGACAAACTGTAAGTACTTTTATCACTTTATCTCATTCTTTCCTCATTCTTTTACACAAAACTAAACTATTTTTTAAACTGGATAGCTCTAACAATTTAAAACTGATGAGGTAATATTTATATTTTATGGTAAAATCATCTTCATTTTAGGGCCCACCTGGTGAGCGAGGAAACATAGGACCACGAGGGCCACAGGTACGACACAGTCTTGTAAATAAATTTCAGGAAAAATGACGGAATAAAAAGTGAAAGTAATTAGAGTGAAAAACGCAAAAATAAACCGTCGTAAAATCTACCCGTTCGAAAGTACGCAAAAACATATATAATCACAGGTTTACGCATTCTGCGCGTGTTAAATTTAACGTCCATAACAGATAAATGACAATTGGACCTTTGAATGGATTCCCAATTTGTTCTAATCTTGTCAACAAATTTAGTCGAGGGGCTCTGAAATCGTGGATTCGATTCTCGCTATGGACTCATGTGAAAAGAGTCACACAGTTATTAAAGGGTATGAGCAACAAAACATTTTATTGCTTCATCTGAAAGAGCATGAAAAAAAATAAGCCGATTGGCCGTTTACTGCTCTATTCTATCTCATCTGGTTCCGAAGTTATACGCAAAAATGTGTAAAATATAAATTGCTGATTCAGCACAATGTGTGACGTCAGAAGATGGGTAAGTATGTTTATTGAATAGTAAACTGAAGCATAGCTCAGTTATTATTGGCTCAAATCAAATGAAATTTTGCATACAGATAGTACATGATAAGACGCATGGGCAAATACTTCTAATTTTGTTGTCAAGGCAACACAGTCGTTCCCAGGCCCCTTACACTGATTTTGAATAACTAGTTGCATTTATCTATGTGTATGTCATTTTCGAATTATTATCATGCAAGTAAACGTTTGTCATGCATAGGTATGGTACACATACTTCTGATATTATTTTATTCTTATAAGTACCATGAATAAAGCTGTTTTATAAAATTGGCGCAAGGGGCCTGGGAATGACATTGTTACCTTGGCAACAAAATTAGAAGTGTTTTTCAATGCGTCTCATCATGTACAATCAGTATCCAAAATTTCATTTGATTTGGGCCCATAATAACCGAGCTATGCTTCAGTTTAGTATTCATTAAACATACTTACCCAGCTAATGACGTCACACGTTGTGCTGAATCAGCAATTTATATTTTGCACATTTTTGCGTATAACTTCGGAACTAGATGAGATAGAATAGAGCATTAAACGGCCAATCGGCTTATTTTTTCATGCTCTTTCAGATGAAACAATAAAATTTTTTGTTGCTCATACCCTTTAAGAAAGTAATATCACAATTGACCACTTGCGTAATAGACTAAATTTTGTTCTCATCAAAAATTTCATCACAGCTTGAAAGAGCATCACAAAATTAGTAATATTCCAAAGTTTCGTTGCGAAATGTTGTAAAATGCAGAAAATATAGCCTTGCAAAGTTTGCAA
Source organism: Paramuricea clavata (assembly GCA_902702795.2). Taxonomy (NCBI): domain Eukaryota; kingdom Metazoa; phylum Cnidaria; class Anthozoa; order Malacalcyonacea; family Plexauridae; genus Paramuricea; species Paramuricea clavata. The sequence continues at coordinate 9,670 of CACRXK020013106.1, forward strand.
TTTTCAGTCATTTTAGATTACAAACGGGAAATTGACAGCCCCAAACCCTTTGAGGCTGTCAATTTCCCGTTTGTAATCTAAAATGACTGAAAATTGCAAACTTTGCAAGGCTATATTTTCCTCATTTTACAACATTTCGCAACGAAACTTTGGAGAATATTACTAATTTTGTGATGCTCTTTCAAGCTGTGATGAAATTTTTGTCTAGACTTGTTTAGATCAAAATTTAGTCTATTACGCAAATGGTCAATTAATTGTTGTAAAGATAAATAGTCTAGGCTAAGTATGTAATTCGGGTAAGTGTAACACTTGATATAAAGCGCATTTCGTCATATCTACTGTATGTAAATTTGCGCTATAGAAATGTTAGTAGTTATAATCATATCTATCTCTTTTCTAGGGTGACCCTGGTGTGAACGGTAATCCTGGAAGCACAGGTATCCGAGGACCTCCGGTAAGTGACGGTGTATTTGAACTAAGTCTTTATAACCGAGTATTTTGGACTATCTAACTATTTCTTTCCTATCTTCACAAGGGACCACCGGGATCTCAAGGGGCAACTGGAGGCTCAGGAGATAAGGTATGATAATGAGAAGATTATTGATTGTTCTAAGAATGATGTTTCTAACCTTTGCGTATTCTTGTAGGGTGAACAAGGCAAATCGGGTATGCCTGGCTTCCCTGGAACAGACGGCACTCCTGTAAGTAGAATGAAGATGTTAGAAAATTGACCTGCACAACAGGTCTGCAAACAAGTTGTTACAAATGTGTTCACAAGCTGTCAACAAGTTGTGTTCACACTGCTTGTTCCCAGTTGTTGTGACAAGTTTGGAACAAGCTGTTAACAACTTTAACAAGTTGTTCCATACTTGTTGACAACTAGACTGCGAACACAACTTGTTGACGGCTCGTTGGCAGACTTGCTACAAGATGCGAGATTTTTACGTGTGTAACAGAGAATGGAATTCAGTTAAGTGTGAGAATGAAGTTGTTTGTTGGTGTTCAAGTTTAACTTTTAACACTCTAGGGTCTTCCTGGATCCGAGGGTCCTTCCGGTTCAAAAGGAGATACAGTAAGTTCTATTTAATCATTTTACCAACAATTTATCCTTGAGAAGTAAAACAATTATGTATGTTCCATAATAATGATTCATTCCCTTATCCTAGGGTCCACCTGGTCAAGCGGGTCCTTCTGGTTACCCTGGTCCACCAGGCCAAAAGGTACTGATCTGGTACAGGTTAGGCCAACCAACGCACACACAACTCGCAAATACTTCACTAACAAGCTGTTGTTAACTCTGCCAAGATAACGTCTGTTGTTAACTCTGCCAAGATAACGAGGTCTGTGACCACGATAACGTAAAAATTATCAAACATATTAATACGAAAATTTGTGCGACTAATGGACATTACCCAAGGAGAAATTGATTAAATTTTGGTTAAATTTGGAATTAAAATTGAATAAGAAATGAGCAAAAGTTTGTCTTGCTTTGCTTTGCCGGACAGAGTAAACACAATGCGTAGTTAGCCTATTGTATAATTTATGCATGATACATAACTTAATTTGCTGGCAGAGATCTATAGTCCCCAAGTGCCTTCTAGTACAGTAATACAGTGTTTTTGATAATGGACTAAACATTCATTTAGGGTTCAGGTGGAACACGTGGCTCAACGGGAACCAAAGGAGAACCGGTATGAAAGTCAATCATGTAAATTTTTGTTCCCACCAAACTTAATAACAGAATAAGAATGTACATTCCATTCTGTGCTGTTAGGATGAACTAGGTGTATTTACCTACACATGATGTTATTTAGGGTGAACCAGGTATTGGTGGAGATAAGGGAGATCAAGGTGCCAAGGGTGATCAGGTAATTACTCATAATTGCTATTCTAATTAATTAATGATTAATTAGATTGTTAATTAAAGTAATAAATTACACTTTAATGCATTTCTAGGGAGTGGCAGGAAACTCGGGTCTCCCAGGTCCTGATGGTGCCGAAGGAAGGAAGGTCAGTGAATCTAAAAATCATTACAAAATCACCACTTGTTTTAAATAAGATTGTTTTTCAGAAGTTCCTTATAGGTTTGCAGTGCTATTTGTGTGCAGGGTATTCAGTCCCTCGCACGGCATCTTCAATCACCTTCATCAGTGCGATCAGTGAAAACAATATTTCGTCTATTTTATACCAAAATTGTCATTATTCCACCATGTCATTTAGGGTATTCAAGGTGTATCTGGACCACCGGGTCCACCTGGAAGCCCAGGATCAAAGGTAAGGAATCCGTTATGTTTAACATGTAATATGCTTAATGGGTGTATATTTGAGCCCTGAAACAGTTATGCTTAGCAAAATACTTAATGCAATATACTTAATTTTTGGGTATCAATCGCGTATTGTTTTTTTTTTGAATATTTGACTTAAGTGGGATCATTGAACTGAGATCAACTAAACCAATAATTAAGACAATGGCTGTCAACGCATGGAATATTTGACTTATTTCACTTGGAATATTTGACTTGGAATATTTGACTTAACTGGGATCATTGAACTGAGATCGACTAAACCAATAATTAAGAAAGAAAATGGCTGTCTTGACGAAGGGTTTTCTGCTTATTTTTTAAGGTAGTAATATAACCACTCAGCACAGCATGTCAACGCATTCTATATAACTGAGTTCTCCACGGCCTTTATATAAACCAATATAAAACAATACAATATAATAAAAGTCGTCCTTTACCCTTGACACAGGACCCTTAACCCCACCTGCGGTCATATAAAACCTGAGAATGGAGGTATATGACCAGGGTACTCTGGTCCTGACACAAAGGGCTCGCCCTCATGAATGAGGTGCCAACATTTTTTACTCCCTATTGTCTTTTTTGCTCAATCGATTTTATGTGAACGATGCTCAACATTTTCGTACACTTTTGTTGTGTAGGGTGATCGTGGTGAGCGGGGTTTACCAGGTTACACTGGACCACCTGGCTTGAAGGGTTCAAATGGTGCGCGAGGTTATCCTGGAAGACGGGGAGAGAAAGGTTCAAGGGTAAGATTGTTTTTCGATGAAGTTATCACTGGGAAAACGTATTCTCCAATCATAGTTTATTAAGATATGATGGTCTGGAAACTGAATAGAAGTCATTGTTTGATTTTTTGTCTGAGTTTATGTTAATTTGTGCACGGTCACGGTGATTGAGCTCATTGTATTTTCGTATATTGAAGTAATCGTCTAATAGGGATAGCTGAGATGAAACGTGCAGCCACGATGAATAATATTTAAGGTTACAGGACACCCTTTTTGGCGTTATGTGGAAAATCGCTACTGCGCGCTCAAAATCAGTCCGATTTTCATCAAATTTTCACCAAATGTTAGCCAGTGCATGCAAAATATGATAAAGTTGTAAAATTGACAAACAGTGAAATAATGTAAGAATTATTCAGGAAAATCTTAAGTCGGGGTACCTTTGCGCTTTTGAGTTATATTCCTGCTGGTTTTAAGTTATATTTATGAAAATATCATTTTTATACAGTAAAATAGTTGTTCTAAAAACTTGTGTTCGGAAATTTTTGTTTATTTCATCATTCCGCTGATATGGCGATTTCTTTGACGACTGCAATATATTTCTGAATCGTTTGTGTGAATTGCTCGTTATTATTAAAATATCCAAAATTAGAACAAAGCCGAACACAATTTTGAAACTGACGTCTTTAGCTATGTCCTGTGAAAATTTGAGAAAAATTCGTTAAAACCCGCAGGAGCACAACTCGTTTAAAAATCAGTAATTGCCGTAAAATTCTTCGGGAGAAAATTGAATTTGAATGTTACATTTTCAATGTTTTTCTTATTGCAAGTGAAATGTATTTTATTAAATAACTCTGCGAGTTTTCAACATTTTCCGTCCAAACTTGGTCAGATAGTAGAACTAATCTAATGCTTTCATGGAAACTGATAAAAAATTTTTAGGCAAAATTAACACCCAAAGGTGTTCTGTAACCTTAATGAAGTCGAGACAAAGGATTTGGTGAGGTACTAATTTCAACAAACAAAGGTCTTCTATTTTGTGGCTTTGAAGTTTGCCGGGTTTCCAGACATCATATTTTTACAGACTATGCTCCAATCAATGCAAGACTGACGAAAAGAACGAGTCGAACAGAAGCTTTAGACGATGCAAGACTTGTATAAGTTGCAGTGGAACAGTGAATGAACACTGCATTTTTGCATTGTCATAAGAGATTGGAATAAATATTTTGTCTTGTTTTTTTCTTCAGGGAAGCAGTGGTCCAACTGGACAGCCTGGAGCCAGAGGACGAAGAGTATGTACTTCATGTTGTACTTATGGCAAAATAGACTAATCTAAACTGCATTAGACCACATTCAAATTCATTCGAATTCAAATTCATTCTTTCTCCACCTTCGTTATTTAGGGTCCAAGTGGAGAACGGGGCTCACCTGGTTCACCAGGATCATCAGGGGCTAAGGTAAGGATATCAGGGGCTAAGGTAAGGATCATCAGGGGCTAAGGTATGGATCATCAGGGGCTAAGGTAAGGATCATCAGGGGCTAAGGTAAGGATCATCAGGGGCTAAGGTATGGATCATCAGGGGCTAATGTAACGATCATCAGGGGCTAAGGTAAGGATCGTCAGGGGCTAAGGTAAGGATCATCAGGTGCTAAGGTAACGATCATCAGGGGCT
>CACRXK020013107.1:0-14365 GCA_902702795.2 Paramuricea clavata
CAAATGAGATCGATATTCTACTGCAACATTTAAATTCTATTGAGCCGTCCATCCAATTCACGGTAGAACGTGAAATAAATGGACATTTAGCTTTTTTAGATTTGAATGTACACAGAACTGTCGAAGGGAAGTTAGAGACTGATGTTTATCGCAAACCCACACACACAGACAAATGCTTGTCATACGACTCTCATCACCCAGTAAACCATAAAAGATCCATAGCAAAAACTTTGCTTCAAAGAGCTGAATCGTTGCCGTCAAACAGTGATTCTCAAGCTAATGAACGTGAATATGTTCTAAATGTTTTAGGGGAAAACAATTACCCAAAGCGTTTTCTTAATGATTGCCTGAGACCACCTGTTTGTAGGAACCAAAATAACTCCGAGGTTGATACCTCTGTTAAGGGTTTTGCAATAGTTCCATACATTCAAGGTGTCACAGAACCAATCAAGAGAATCTTAAGTAATTGTAATATTAAGGTTGCCTTAAAACCCTATTTGACCTTAGGCCATATTTTCGCAAAGCCAAAAGATCCTGTTGAAAAAAATCAGAAGACTCATGCTATATATTCTATACCATGCAGTGACTGCGATAAAGAGTATTTGGGTCAGTCTAAACGCCAGTTTGGTACACGGCTAAAAGAACATCAAAAGGCTGTTTCAACTTTAGACAAGGGAAAATCAGCTTTAGCCGAACATGTATGTTACACCAAACACGAGATTGCGTGGGAAAACTCTAAAGTAATTACCACAAACAATCGTTACGGTCAAAGACTTTGCCTAGAAGCGTGGCATATAAATATGAGTCATCATGCTTTGAATAGGGATGACGGCGCCTATTTGCCAGAAGAATATATGCATCTTCTTGGCAGGTGACGTCATCCCTTGGGTATTTAAGAAGCCTCGATCGCAGTTTCAGATCACCCCTGATGAAGACACTAGACTGGAGTGTCGAAACGTTGAGTCTTGATTACAATTCGACTGGGCTTTGTAATCATTTATTTAAACCAGAGTAGCGAGCGAAACATGATTGATATACCTGGTTGCAGTGAACGAACAAACTTTATAAGATATAGGAGAGTCTGAATTTCAGACACTCCTAAAAATACTTTTGGTGTACGTATTTACTGTTCGCAGACAGTCAAATTGTGTCTGCCAAAAAAGGGAAATTCTTTAAACAAATTGACGAATCTGCGACTTTTCGTTAATTTCCTCAATCTGCATGTGCGAAAATCACAAGTTTGGAATTGTTCAAAATTCTTTGGAACGCGTTCGCGGGCGGTAACGTTTCTCTCATACGCAATAGTGTGACAGAGCCACTAGTTCTGTTGAGCGCGGAGATGCCCAAAATATTGATATTTGATGAGTAATTAAAGCTTGCATGCAGTTGACAAGCATTTCAAATGTAACTAAAACTATCTCGTTTCGCCATTCTTGTAAAAAACTCAACGGTACCCACTAGCCAAAGGACAGTCAACTAACCCACTCTCCCTTGCGGGTAAAAAAAAAACCTGTTGACCGCTTTACATTGGGAACCAATGCATGCTCACGAGAAACTGCATTTCCAAACTCGTCGCTGATTTTGTCGCACGACAATGTTCAGTCATGCGCGATAGGTGCAGTTTGTTGTCAAAGCATGCATATATAACTACGACTTAACAAAGACATATTTTAATTGTCGACATAATCTATATTCATGAATTTCTAATAAGGTTATTTAACACGCATTGACAATCTCCGATTTGTCGTGCCTTAAAATTATCGAGAAATTAGAAGATCGAGGTTACTGGAAGAGAGTTTTTTGCCGAAGATCTCGCCTTGGCGGATAATACTGTCGAACCTAGTAAGTTCTCTTTGAAGAAATATAGTGTATTCGTGCCATATTTTCATTCAACTGTTTCATAATGTAATGCTTCAGTCAGACTAACAATATGAGATATTTCGTAAAATGTTTTCTCTTCATTCCTATACTTAAGCGAATACAACATTCAGTCACACAAACATAATATTTATATGATTTGTTTAATCTATTCAGTACAGCCGAAACCACGAACGTCAAGATTCAATTGCACCATTATACCATGTTATTATATATGAATATTCTATTCTGTATGTATGTGTGTTTACATACGTATGCTTGTATACGTGATTACAAAGAAATTACTGATATGTGTTCGATGCAAGCGCCAGTCAACGTATAAAACCTCCTTATATCACTATATGCACCCCACTTGTCTAAATTAACATTCCTCGACCTGTCAAGGACATTACAGCGCATTATATATATATATATATATATATATATATATATATATATATATATATATATATATATATATATATATATATATGTATGTATATGTATATATATATATATATATATATATATATATATATATATATATATATATATATATATATATATATATATATATAGCTTAAGATTTTGGTTTACGAAACACAAACAGTGCTCAATACCATATAGATAGAGCGTAATATAGTTTTTCGTTTTACCTAAAAAAACCACAACAGTCTGTTTCATCCGTATAGGAATCATCAGGTGGTCTATACGGATGAAACAGACTGTTGTGGTTTTTTGAGGTAAAACGAAAAACTATATATATACGGTATATATATATATATATATATATATATATATATATATATATATATATATATATATATATATATATATATATATATATATATATATATATATATATATATATATATAGTACTAACTAGTAATCTTTACGATAACATCTTCCCATCCAATATGCCCACCCGTGAAAAAATGTGAATACAAGTGTTCCCCCGCACTTCCCTTTTGATCATTTCCTGATGTCCTAAAATGCTGCAGCTTTTATACATGGTTGTTGAACGGTTTTCTAAATGATGCTATAAACTACCCACGTACATTTTTTGGCATTGTTTATTTAAGTAAACCACCACTTGTGAATTACAATTTTAGATAATACTTATTTTGAGTAACACAACTTAATATATCGGCAAAAGATGGGGACAGCCATTGGTACAAAAGATGGGGACAGACATCTTTTTCGTCCGGTTACATGGTGAGGTATCTTACTTTTGGCCGGAATTTCTATAGTTTTTTTTTAACTCGTGTCACGACATTGTTAAGTGTACTTGGGGATGGTCTTATTATAGTAAATTGCATGGCATATTTTTTTATAAACTTTATTTAATATATGTTTGCCCTAAAAGCCAAGCCATAACAAGGGAGCCAACATTGACAGTTTTTCTATAAAAATACATAGTTAATTAAATTGAATTAAACACAAGAAAGACAAATACAAAAAAATACAATAATTGTATTTCGCACAAAAAAGACAAATACGAAAAAGAACACGAACACTATGAAAAAATACTCAAGGAAAAACGTTGAACTGTACAAAACAACAAACAATATTTTCCTCATACAGTCTGTTGAAGTAATACCATTACTTTTAAATTTAACTTAATTCAACTTGTAGACATCATGAAGCTGTGTACGCAGTTATATTTTCATAATTTCTTCACCTGTTTTAGGTCCTCTAGCAATTTCGTTCCACACGAATAATTTTCGTGTACTGTGTTATACTGCAATGTTTGCGTATGCATGTGTTAGGAAATAACTAAAACCCGGCTGAAACATCGCGTATATTTAAAATCAGATTTAAAGGCTTGTAGTGCTACATTTTAGTCACAATTCATTGATTTCCATGCATGGTAACAGTATTGGAACTCTATTTAAAAAAAATGACAACTGAGCCATCTTGTTAGTATAACTAAGCGCGTATATGTGACAATGAGATCAATATAGAAACGAATCTCACCACGAATCTCACAATATTTTCATGGGCTCACACGCCATAAAAGCCTTAATAGCAGACAATATCAAACAAATTCACCTTAGACATCTAAAATCCAACATATTTTACAAGTTTTCGTAACGAACTGACTAAGATATGAATGATTTTCTAGCAACGATTCTCACTTTCTGTCATATAATAGCCAATGAGATATAGATTTATTTACAGTTTTGTAGTGAGCTTCGTTCAAAAACGAACTTAAAAAGGGATATCTGCAAAGTTAACCGATTGTAATTAAGGAAATTGGTTTCTTGTAGGCCATATGCATATAAAATGTAAGATAAGTAAAATTTATAGTAACGCAAATCAGCGTTTTAGACCGAGAATCGTTAGCGAGCATCGTGTAATATGAGACATATGAAATTTGACTACACTGTAAAAACTGATAGGTTAAAACAACCTATTTCTAAAGGTTACAACCAATAATTAAAGGTTGTTTTAACCAATTGAATGGGTTAGAACCGATTTAAATTAGTTAAAATAACCTATTATTATCAGGTCAAATTTTGCGACCAATAAAAATAGGTTAATTTAACCAATCTTTTTGGTTAAGCAAATTTACCGATTGGTTATTATTCCCAAATAGCTCATTATAACCATTATGATTAGGTCAAAATACTGAAAACTAAACTAACCTATATGAAATATGTTGAAATATTTAGTTCGACTTATGACATATACTTTCAATTTCAAGGAGTTATTCTCACTTCACTCAGGTAAAAGCCATTTATTAAATCGTATTGTAGAAGTGAAATAGTGAGTAATTTTCCACCAAGTTTTTACTCGGCCTGTGTATTATAACTCGACCATTACACATAGGAATGACAAAACTACCTAGAATTAGGGCGATATTTTCTATACAAATTCGTAGTGAAGGACTGCAGTTCGTGTAAAATCAACCCAAGATTTAATTCAGCTGGTTGACGCGCCGTTTTTCTCGAATATTGCCAAGTCAGATTCTTGTAGTTGTATTACAAGTATATCGGACCATATCGGCTTCTTATTGTTCGATCGCACGCGACGATCGAATGTAGCCAGAAATTGTCAGCGAGTTTTTCTTGTCAAATTAATTTAACACCAGCATTGCTCTCATCTATATTTTTGCTGCGTAAATCTCTATTATAATTACCCGCGTTTGCCAGAGATTCTGTAATTTGAACTTGTGGAATGTTTTGCTGCTGAATATAATTTTCAACAAGTGGAAATTCCAAACTTTCAACCAATTAACATGCTTAGAATATATCACGTGTTGTAGTAATTCGATCTGTATGACACATTGACAACAAGCGCCAAGTTCGATCTTTTGAGAGCAAGCATTCAAAGGAGAAGATTTTTATTCAAATTTTCTATTATAAAGTTCGAAAGACCTAGTAAAATACATGGAATTTGAAAGGTATGTCTATTGTGTATTTACTCATTTGTATGCGGATAGTTACTTGACTTACTGTAGTTATATTTTTATTCAAATCGAAGGCCTGTATTTTATATTAGTCGCTTCGCCGCCGATTCACTGAAGGCATCTGGACGTTCAGTTGTAAATTTTCGATTAATTTCTATTAGCAGAAGTCTATAAGTCTAATCTACAGTCTCCACGTATATGTGTTGTTAAGAAAATCGTATAGCTTATTTGTGTGATATGCATTTGTATGTTGTAATTTTCTGTTAAATATTTGCTATAAAGAAGATGCTTGTGATGTAATACTTAGGGCTAGTGTATGTATATCCACACCGGACAAGCTTGAAAAATATGCCTGTCCATGGTGGGAATCGAACCTACGAGCTTTGGAATACTAGCCCAATGCTCTGCCAACTGAGCTTTTGATACCAATGTAATTTAGTAGTCATGATATTTTCTGTGTTGATGCAATGTACTCAGGTGAATATATGCTTGTGATGTTACTCTGAGACTCAGAGTATTAACATCACAAGCATATATTCACCTGAGTACATTGCATCAACACAGAAAATATCATGATGAGTGTATATCCACACCGGGCAAGCTTGAAAAATACGCCTGTCCACGGTGGGAATCAAACCTGTGGACAGATTTAGAACTAGATTCTGTTCTGATTAATATCACATACTCGAACCACAGTTAAGGACTTTGCTCGAACCGATCTGACCGCATAGCTCAGTTGGCAGAGCATTGGGCTAGTATTCCAAAGGTCATAGGTTTGATTCCCACCATGGACAGGCTTATTTTTCAATCTTGCTCGGGGTGGATACACACTCAGTGTAATATCACAAGCATCATATTCACCTGAGTGCATTGCATCAGCACAGAAAATATCATGATGAGTGTATATCCACACCGGGCAAGCTTGAAAAATACACCTGTCCACGGTGGGAATCAAACCTGTGGACAGATTTAGAACTAGATTCTGTTCTGAAATATCACATACTCGAACCACAGTTAAGGACCTTGCTCGAACCAACCTGACCGCATAGCTCAGTTGGCAGAGCATTGGGCTAGTATTCCAAAGGTCATAGGTCTGATTCCCACCATGGACAGGCATATTTTTCAAGCTTGCTTGGGGTGGATATACACTCAGTGTAACATCACAAGCATCATATTAACCTGAGTACATTGCATCAGCACAGAAAATATCATTTGCTATAACGTTGACATGTGTACAGTACTTTTATATGGTATGTGACTTGTTTGAAATGCAGTCACATTAATGGCATATAGACAGCATTGCAATAGCCCATCTCGACATCTCCCAATATTACCCAATGCATGGCATGTGCTTGCTATGCCTATGGTAACCCTCCTATCGGTCAGCCTAAAACATGTGAAAGGGGCTGCTTATATAGAGGCGAGCCAGCCCAGGTAACTTGGCTATAGCTTGCTTTCCCTGGACGAATGTCTATTTACATGTCTTATGAGCCTCTCTAGATGGGCTCATGGGCTACGCTCGCCAAAACAAATCACCCAGACTGAGTTGTGTAATAGCAGCACATTTTCAAATAAAGTAAATCAACATCATACTTTTGCAAACAGTTTAGAAATGTAACTGACAAAAACAATCACAGACTGATATCTTTTAATGTTGAAATTGATTGGGAAATGTCATTTTATTAGAAGATTGCATGTAAAATTTAACTGATGGACTTGCATGACATGCTTGATTGAACAGTCACACTACATGCATATTTTACATCTTGTAAATATTCTACATTGAACAGAATGTTAACCCTTTATGTGACATTTTACTCATGAAGGAGAGAGGCTGCCATTCAATGGGTTAAAGCCTTTCTTTAATTAAATGGAAATTTTGAACAATAAATATGTAACAATTATACATACTGTGCCGGGAATGGAACCTTCTGCCCTGTGGTTCTGAACAGCTCTTTAACAGCCGAGAGACACTCAAGCCCTGAGAGTCCAAGCCCCAAGAGTCCATCAAGCTAATTAGAGTTCATGTATATATGAATTGTAAATGTTCACAGTAAAATTTTAAGCAGAACAGCATGAAGCTTTTTATTTAGGTTTGGAGAATACATTTTTGCAGTGTGTATGTATGCATGTGTAAATATTTATCTCCTTTTGATTTTTGTAGAGTTGGAAAACCGCTGTATTCTTGCAGCATTTGCCTGCCTTTGAAAAGGCAGCAAGCAAACAAATTCCAGGGGAGCTATTTTTCGAAGTTGTGAATGTAAGTCAATTTTGTATATTTTATGCCATTTAGCTGATTAGTGATGTCAGAACTTATTAACCCTTTAAGCTGCAGAGCTTCTCTATTGACAAGCAAAATCGTCTGGCATTAGACAAGTAGAAAAAAAATGTAGGGCATGCTGGAGTGCATTGCGGCTTAATGCGTTAATTATAGACATTGTCAGATTTTTTGGTTAAAAACCATTAAGCTGCAGAGCTTCCCTATTGACGAGTAAAATCGTCTGGCATTAGACAAGTTAAAGGGGAAGTCAAGTCCGTAATGTAAACAAACGGTTTGTTTACATTTTGAACTGCTGTATTTTTTAAAATATGATGTACTGTCTGAATATCTAACACCGTTTTGGTTCGCTATACTTCTAAATGAGTATGAAATAGAGTTTATGTTCAGAAAAATTCGAAATTTGGGCAATGTTCACATTAGAGGTCCTCACATTGTTATGAGCAGAACCGATGCGCAGAATGGACTTGACTTCCCCTTTAAAAAAAAACAAGTAGGGCGCGCTGGTTGTTGTGCAGTACAGTTGCAACATGCATGCACATACATAGGCTACCTGGATATATTTGGTAGTGATGTTAAGTTTCCTTGTAAGATCCTTAATGTTGCATGCATATAGAATATATTCTCATTTTTTGTTTGCAGAGTGATTTTGAAATCCAGCATACTGAGAGAATAAAGGAGTGTTCAACACCGCTATGGGCAACCGGATCTCTACAAGAGATAAGTTCACTTACCCTCATTGCAGAGGGTATATGGTATAGTTGCCATATTAAGAAGAAGTACTATAATCAGCACTATTACATGCGTATTAGCAGCGTACCGTAAACCTCCGAATATAAGCCTCCCCCGAATATAAGCCCCTCCCGAATATAAGCCCCCCCCGTGTATAAGCCCACCACATGTAGTAACGCTCACCTCATTCCAAATATAAGCCCCCCCCCGAATATAAGCCCACTTGTTTATCAGTTATCACCATTTATTGTTTATCACTATTACCACTTACCACTATTATTCACTATTATTACTATGCATGCTAGTATGCTTAACACTTGTTTATCACTATTACTATACTTGTTTGTCACTATTACACTAACACAAAAGATCGTCCATGTATAAGCCCCCCCCCCTGTATATAAGCCCCTCCTTGTATAAGCCCATCAAAAATCGCTTACGGAAAAATATAAGCCCAGGGCTTACAGTCGGAGGTTTACGGTATTTTGTTCTTAATGCTGAATACCTCAATGGCCTTGGCAATGTTCCTCGAGCATATTCGGCTGGGAAGGATTGGTCAAACTCTGCCAATCGGTGAACTATAGAACACAAGCTAGAACTAAGATTATATGGCGATCGATTGTTGTAACATATTATAATAATGAGAGATTGAGAATGCACAAACAGGCCGGGGTTGCATGGTGATCGCGATCTAATTAATGCTAAGCACTAAGTGCTTAGCCATGATTTCATGATAATATATAATACTTGACAAAACCATGCAACTCTCTAGCCTGTGTGTCAGTAACAGTGTAGTCAACTGGAACACAGGCTATAGTAACACAAAACGTACTACTGTGTACTTACTGTAATTTTAGATGTTACAAAATATATTTTTATATACAGTTCATAATATTGTTTGATTATAGCGTACTTGGATGATTAATTGCCTGCAGAATTATTGTTTAGCTATTTTGTTTTAGCGCATCTTATTCAGTTGACGCAACATCATTTGACCAACGAAAGTGCGCGATGTTTCGTACTCCGACTTTGACCGTTATTTACTGGTTGTTATAACTAAAAAAATTGGCCAAATCAACCAAAATATTATTGGTGAATATCCGCCATTTGTATTATAGTTAAAACAACCTATATTTATTTGGTTGAAATATGCTCAATTTGACAGTTTAAATTTTAGTCATTTTAACTTTTGAATATAGGTTGGAATTACCTTTTTTAATTGGTCAAAATAACCATAAATTTTTAGTTCAATCAACCAATAATTAATACGTTAAAATGACATATTACAGATTTACAGGTTAAAGTAACCATTTTCTATGGTTTGTTTTAACCTATTTAATTTTAGTTGTTTTAACCTATTAAAACAACCTATTTCTTATGGGTTATAAACCAACCCATTTTTAATGGTTTGTTTTAACCTATTTATTTTCGGTTCTTTTAACCTATTGAAATAACCTATTTTTATCGGGTTGTCCTAGACCAAACCAAATAACCTATTTTTTTTGGTTATTTTAACCTATCAGTTTTTACAGTGTAGTTTCCATTTGGACGTTAGTTGTCGCTGGCACGACAAGCAGTAGATGTGAAATAGTCTAACATAATAATAGTCTTTTTGTGTGTTATATGCAAATCAGTCTTAATGATTGCAGAGCTTTGTAAAGTTTTCTTGACACTCTATTACATCAGCCACTTGTCGTGCCAGCGACAACTAACGACCAAATGGAAACTAGGATTAAGAGGAAGAGTGAGGAGTTTATTTTAGATAATTTAACATTCAATTTTAATTCCCTCTTGGGAATTGTTTACGTTTCGTTTTCCATGCAATTCCCAACGGTGGAAGAATGTGATTTCGACCAGCAAATTTTATTTGATGAGTATGTGGCCATTTCTCATCTTACGATTTAAAAAGACTATCATTGAAAATTAAGCTAAATAACTTTTCTTTCGTCCTATGTAAAATTGTTTAGCTACGTTTATGATGCACGACAGCCTGTTGAATTTAGACCCCCTGTATAATCAAGGACTACATTTTTTATATAGTACATCTTATCAGGGGTAGCCAAAAGTTTGCCAGGGGGGCCGGGCCCCCCGGCCCCACCCCTGGCTACGCCTCTGTAATGAATTCTCGTTTCCCCGATCGGAAATTATCAATAATATGGCTCACGGCTATAAGCATATAAACCACGTTTACGTGACGAGAATAGAGTTCACATTTCACGAGACCAAATATTAGTAATTCACAACTCTCGAAAAACTATACGGCAAGGACCGTAACCAAAACTGCGGACGGACCCTTCCTCTCGCCCGAAAAAGTGCTGTGTGCTTGAAATATCAATTCTGCTCTCCTTCCTCTACTTTAAGCCTTCAAACGAAGTTATTTTTCCTCAACCTTGTCTAATTTATTGCCTGATTATTTTCGAAGACGACGTACTATGTCGCAAATTTAGTAATTTACAATTTCAAATCTTGTTGAAGAATGAACGTGGTGGCTCGTTATATTTTAATTACAGAGCTCAGATGTCTTACTGTCAGGGGCCGGTTGTATAAAACTCTTAATCACTTTTTTAATCACTATTTTGTAGTTAAATAGTGATTAACTCTCAAATAAGCGATTCTTATTGGATGACGTTTCCACTTAATTATAATTAACTTTAATCACTTTTTTATACAACGGGCCCCAGGTGTCTAATAAATATCCACTAGTTAATTTGGATGGACTTTGAGACTCCGTAGACCACCCCTCTACAGCCACCCACTCTGAATCTCGCACAAAGTAGTGAATGGCCTGGAAATTGAGAAGGCAAATGCGAGAACCTTCGAAGAAAGAGATAAGTGAATAGCACTCACTATAGCCTGCGAGCATGCTCTCAAGGTGAATTGAGAGCCTGCACTGATGGTATACAATTTTGGATATCTGCGTCTAGAAGTGGGACACGAAATTCTCATTGGTCAGATGCTATAATTTATATGTTTCCGCTGAGCTCTATATATGTCAACTGCTGAAGCACTATGCATAAAAAACACATGAACTGATCAAATTGGTATTGGCCGTCTTTATCTCAAATCACGAAATGATCTGTTTTGAGAAAATAGTAATTAAAACATTAAATTTTTTCTTTTTTTTTAATATCTTATATTTTGAAAAACAGTATAAACTCTACGTTCTAAATTTAGTTTGCATGAAAGTTGGAAACAACACCATATAAGGATAGACATTCCATATTTGGAAAAACGAACGATGCGGGCTGATTTTCAAAATTGTATGCCATCAGTGCAGGCTCTCATTTCACTTTGAGCGCTTGTTCGCAGGCTACACTCACTATATTGATCAACAACTTCGACCTATTACAGTTTTAGTATAAACCTTGTTCAATGGTATAAACCTACTAGTAGGCTATCATGTATCGCGCATTCTGAATGGCTACGCTACTAGTAGGCTATTAGTGATAGCCTACTAGTAGCAACAAGCGGCGAAAGGCGCGAGGGTCAATGGCCGTTTTTAAGTATTAAAAGCTACATTTAAAGGGCAAAAGCTTATCAAAATGGCCTAATTTTGGTTCTGGATTACACACAAACAAAGACTCTTGGAAACTGTTGACACATGCGGTAAAATTTTAAAGTTTTCTCAACTTTGCTCGTTGTTTTGAGCATGAAAGTGACAGGAAATTTTTTAAAATATATGCACAATTAATGTTTGTTAATATTCCAAGCAGAATCGTTGAAATTCGACAATACTTTGTAGCTAGAATGAAATACAATACTTTACAACACATATATATATACAACGCAGAGAGAGAGCATCTGTCATGTGGGCGGAAAGAAGGATTATCCAAGCGAAGCGAAACATGATAGAGAAAAAAGTAATTAACTGAGAATGGATTATTTCGCTATATTTACAACAATGTTTAATATATTAAAAGGAATAAGATAGAAAGGGAAGACCCGACAAGTAGAAGATATTAAGTTAAAGTGTTATGTGAACAGTTGTAGTTCTTTACTAGCTTTAAGTCCAGTGTTAAGAAAAGGTTTGTTATGTTTGATAAGCAGTGCTTCAAGAAAAGCAAGAATGTTGTAGTTGTTAGATTTTGTAATGTGAAGTATTCTGTAGCTGTTGAAAACAAGGTTTACAATAGGAGAAGAGTTGTCAGAAGGCAAAGGAAGATCGTTGAGTAGTGTGAACTGGTCTTGTAAAGTAGCTAAGAATTGAGCATGTTCACATTCAGAAAAATGTTGGCCCACTGCACTAGAAGAGAGCCTAGTTGCATGCTCTTTCAAACGTACAGAAAGGCATCTTTGTGTCATGCCAATATAGGTTTTGCCACAACCAGGGCAAGCGACCTCGTATACAAGATTACTACGAGATAAAGGAGGAAGTTTATCTTTGTTGGAAACAAAATAAGAGAGTTTTTTAGTGTCATAAATAGTGATGAACTTAACCGGTTTAGAAAGAAATCTTTGTATTTTATTGAGACATGATTTTAAAAGAAAATCGCCACGGTTCCCGAGATAAGGAATACGAATCCAAATTTTAGGCAACATATCATCATCAGTGTCATGATTAACGGTATCGGAAGTAGAATTATCAATATATTTGGTTTTAAGCTTTTTAATCAAAAAGTTTCTAACGCCATTAGGATAACCATTCCAAGACATAAAAGATTTTATGGTTTCAATTTGATTGTTGAAAAGTGTTTTTGAACTGCAAATTTTAAAAGCCCGGTAGAACAGAGATTTTACCCATGCAGTTTTGCGATGAAAAGGCTCAAAACTTGAAAAATGTGAATACTGACCGGTGTGGGTGTCCTTACGATAAATGTCAGTACCATCAACCGAGACTTTTATGTCTAAAAAATGAACAACACCATCGGGAAAAGTATCAACTGTGAAATTTAAGTTCGGATCGAAACTATTGAACTTAGCTAAAACGGCAGAAATATTGGAAGGTTTTATCAAAACAAGAGTGTCATCAACGTAACGTTTATAGAATTTTATAGTACCATCGGCAATCAACTCGGAAACTATTAATCTTTCAAATTCAGTTAAAATTATATTAGCTAAGACAGGTCCTAATGAAGAACCCATAGAAACGCCGTCTTTTTGGACATAAATTTGCTCGTCAAAAGAAAAGGCAGTTTTGTTGCAACAATCCAAAATGAGTTTTTTCAAAGTGCGTTTTTCCAAAGTGGTTGTCATTAATTCGTCTTTATAAATACGATCTAGAATAATTTTGACTGTGCGGGAAAGTGGAACATTGGTAAAGAGGGATTCAACATCGAAAGAAACGAACTGGTAGCCTTCTTGAAACAAATGTTTGGGAATATTGTTAATATTGGTCACCGCATCAAAAGAATCAGAAAGAGAATGATCGTTTAAAGTAAGAGGATTTAGTAAAGAAGATAAAAATTTTCCAACGTTGTAGTGTGGAGTGTTAGTAGTGTCAACTATTGGTCGGAATTTGGGTAAAGTGTCAAATTTCTTGTGAGTCTTTGGCAAGCCATGTGCTCTGCCAAAATGTGCTGTCATAGGTCTTAGAGCGTCAAGTTGTTCGTCAGTAATTTCATTACGTTTGTGAAGTTTAAGTAGGTAGTTCTGTAAAGAATGAAGTCTAGTTAATGTCGGGTCATAATCCAATTTCTTAAACTTAGAGCCGGAATCAGAAAAAAGAGATTTGATGGAAATTACATAATCAGAGCGATTAATGAGCACAATGCCATTTCCTTTATCAGGCTTAAGGATGGCAAAAGTTTCGGTTAGTTTGTTTAAAATGTTTATCTTCTTGCGCCCTAGCTTAAACTCCTTCAAGTCAAGATCAATATAATTATAAGTGAAGGAGCGAAGAGAGTTCTTAATCTTATCTTGTACGTATCTTCCTTCCTTGAAAATATCCAAACGTGATACCTGTCTCCAAACGTCTTCAGCCACAGCCATGATTTCTAGTTGGTTAGGTCGAGTTGCCAGGCCATATCTGAGTCCCAACTTCAAAACATCTAGTTCATCGGACGAGAGCGAGTGATTCGTCAAGTTCACAATTGTTTCGTTCGGGTTCTCAGTGATACCATCTGATGTCCGTTTCAGTGCGGTTAAG
>CACRXK020013108.1:0-14364 GCA_902702795.2 Paramuricea clavata
AAATTGAAAAACCAAGCTAGGCCGGTTGTTATATTGTAGCTGTAATAATTGGGGCTATGTCCTGTGCAGCCACCATTTGCTAATGTAAATACTTAAATAACAATAAAGTAATTAAAGAAATATAGCTAATCTAGGTTGGGTTAACTCCATATAAACAGACAAAAAGTAGCCTGTCTGTCAGAGAGTGAAAGCCATCTTCTAAAAGTTTTTATTTATAAAGCTTAATGTCCCATAATATGGGAAAAATGTTATTATAATACAAGAAAATGGAACTAATTATGTGCAGATTTATTAAATAGATGAGTTAATTTTATTGAGGTCAGCTGCTACTAATAATTTGATGGGCAATGGTCTACAAATAGGTCTAACATTTATTGAACAATATATTGTGCTCCTTATTCATTGTTGACAAAAATTTCAAAGAAAAATTGCCTATTCTGGCTATTCACATTGCAAGGCCAAAATTATGTACATAATTTCAGTAATAAATTAAATAAATTTACCAATGACAAGTGCGACTAGCTGTGAGAGTCTTTGTGGATATAGTGACAGTCTTTGCAATTTCACATCATGATTAGCCAAAAAAAACAAAAGTTGATGCAATAAAGAATAATAGATTAATTCCTAATTATTTACAAACATGTACCAGTACCTTTTGCATTTATATTGTGAAAAATATCTATATTTTTATTTCATTTCTGTATATTTTTCTCAGACTAGAATGATAACTGACAAACTGCGTAATACCGCGTGCAACCCCCTGCTAAGAGACTTGGACTAGTACAATAACTGTAAATAACATGAAGTTTCCTGAACAAAATGGCGGAAATTTTAATAAAAAATGTTGATGTTTGATCGTAAAATACAAAAAAACTGCAGGTTTGTGCGAGTTACAACAACTGAATTCGTACTCAGCGTATCAAAATCTATAGATTCATGTAAACTAAAAGTATTCCCCGAATGGGGGCACCGGAACTGAACGATAAGCGGCCACAGAATACGGCCTAAATGTACAATTCACTAGTCCTACCACATTTCACTTACTGCTCAACAGTTTGGCACAACGGAAATATCACCCATATTGACAAATTAAGTAAATTACAAAAAAGAGCAGCACGTGTTATCACTAACTCAGGGTATGACATAAGATCAACAGAGATCTTAAATAGATTGAATTGGGAGCCTATTGCAAATATCCTCGAACAACGTGAACAAGCAATGACATTTAAGGCAATTAACAAAATGATACCAAAATATTTAACAGAAATGTTTACTATGTCCCAGAACGACAATTTGCATTGAGAAGTAACGAACGAAAACTTCACTTATCAAAACCAAACACTAACTTCCTTAAGAAAAGTTTTTCCTACCGCGCAGCAGTGTCATGGAATAAACTTCCAAACGAAATTCTCGAGGAGCATGAGCATCTTTCATTGAGTCAGTTCAAAAGGCTTATTAAAAATTGCTAAGATAGCGAAATTTTCCCGAAATTTTATCGAATGTTTATTTTCATTGTAAGGTCGTTATGCATGTTATAATTACTGACCCGAATCAAAAGTAATTATTTTCGGCTGGAAGACTACGTTGCTGCTTGTTGGGACCGTATGACAATGAATCTATCCAACGTTACACTAGACATTTGTGAGGACATGCATGTAATGCATCGTGATCATAGAACAGATTTCAGTTTAATTAATCGCCCTAAATTAAAATCTCCACAAGCGGAGGTCAATTATAATGTTCTAGTTTACATATTATCATTAATGATAAGGTTAATTCAAAGAGCGTATTAAACTGGATAAACACGGGAATAGAACTTATGGTGTGTTCTGCACATGCGTATATCTAGGATAAAATCCCACAAGCGCAAACGAAACTATTTCTCTATAAAGTTGAGCTGAAAGGACACACAGTGATCGTTTTAACAGTGCTTCAGGCGCCCGATGATATTGTATGAGGGGCCTTTAGCACTGTCAACTTCTCATCTTGAGATGTTCACGTTATCGCGTGTACTTGTCAGGATGACGAAGGATTGCGAATAATGTCTGTGTGCACTGATACACGCTGCATTATTTTTAATAATGCTGTGTGCACGCTGCATTATTTTTAATAATGCTGTGTGCACGCTGCATTATTTTTAATAATGCTGTGTGTGCACGCTGCATTATTTTTAATAATGCTGTGTGCTATTTTAGGCTTTTAGCCCGTATAAACATTTACCCCTGGGAATTTCCCTACAATCAAAAAAGACCGCTCCCGTTTTTCAGAAGAACGCTAAAACTTCTCGACATTCGCTGATATAATGCAGAGAGAAAACAATATATCGAATAATGCCGTTGGCCTCAGTAATTATCTATTAAATACTTCAATTTGAATTAATGTTAGTGTGTTATACTTTAGGTTTAGATTTAGTTTTATATATTTTTAATAGTTTTAGACCACGGCCCTTTGAAAAACAGGCAACTGAAAGGTTACCGTGGATAAATATGTTTAAATAATAATAATAATAATAATAATAACTATATGTTCGTTTTGTAGTCTTAGAGTTGTTGTCGTTGTTGCAACATCAGGCCTGTAACAACATAATTCTATAATCACCGCCTAATATATGTCATACAGTGATTATGAAGACTAATTTCTTGTAAATAAATATAAATATTATCTAGTTTTTCAGTATATATAACTCCTCCTAGTGTAGTATAATACTGTTTTAGGAGTATTTCATTAAAGAAGGACGGAAGGACGTGCTCTTAATAGGCTCCATCAAAATGTTGCTAATACAAATGAAAATAGTTGTCTGAATTCCTTTCTTACTAGTGCTAGTTGCACTAAACTGTCTGGCAGGTCTTATGATGGAGTACGTTTAAAGTGGACCGGTGATTTAACAAATTTAAAACGAATTGTACGAGAAGTGTGGGGCCTTGAAGGCAAATGGTCATCACCTGGGGGCCAGTCGAAGAAGTTTTCTAGCACAAACTCTGACTTAGTAGTTACATGGCATAAAGGTAAAGCAAAATCTGTGCTTTTTAAAGGTAGAGACGGTGTTTTGGTGCGAGATCGATGTATATTGCTTTGCGAACAAGCAACTCAGTCCATGCTAAAGCCACATTTGCCAGACTCCAATGAAATTAAACTGTCGCAGCAAAATATTACAAGTGCGTGTAATTTTCCTAACCTATCGGACAGAAATATGAATGCCGCCGTCGATTCCCCTTCCCCGGTTGGGAGTACACAAGGCAGAACTATCCATCGTTCAGCTCCCGCTTTTGTCAATAATCATTGCCAGACTGAGCATATGGAACTGAATAATAATAATTGTGCTTGTGGCTGCGGAATTCTGGTTGCTGAGTTTGAAGGGATAAAACTTCGGATTTAGTTATTTTACAAAAGAAATTTGAGATTGAATTTGCGACCGAACGTACCAATGTAAGCCAACTTAAGCGAGAACTTGCTCATGAAAAAGATAAAAACAGTCGTCTTGAGTCCGATTTAACTATTTTAGTCAGGGAAAGAAATCAGGAGATAAATTATTTGAATAATACTATTGTCTGCCTTGAGAATAAACTCAAGTCAACTGAAGCGAGTAATGAATCTTTAAGTGAAACAATAATGCGCATAAAGTCAGTTAAACTTTTGAAATCAAAACAATGCGGAATTCTTCCATTCCTGAATCGGACCAAAGAATGTGATCAAATCAATAATGACCGTATTGAGGTGGAATCACCGGTACGTGATAATATGAAGGATGTATGTCTAAAACCGAATGACAATAAACCCGAGGATAGTAATGAGGAAAACGAAAGGGTTAGTCAACCTATGGCATCTAATATACAAGCTAGTACGTCACGAGGTAAATACTAATTTGAACGCCTCGTTGCAGTCGGAAAAACGCTCTGAGGGAGAGATCTCTAAAGTTTATAGTAGTGACCAGTTTATTCATAACCCAAGTGGCCCTAATCCATCTGAAGGTCAGAATGTCAAATCGCATAGGAAAAGTATTTTACCCAACTCGCGATTTTTACGACAAAATTCATCCTGGATTAACTCCTTAGACCTTACCCTTGATTGATACGTCTTGTACGTGTACTTCCAGCCGCACACACACTCGTAGTCGCTCCAATAGAACTTATTCTAGTAAAACTACTAGCTGCAAGAAACCTAATCAGTATCAAGCGACACGACAACAACCACCACAAAACCGTACTCGGGTTTTCAACTACATTTCCCCAAGCACAATCGTCTCAAACATTCAGTAAATCAGAATTTTCGTCGTTCCCGAATGAAAGAATGGTCAGTCTATCTCGAATTTGTGCGTCAAGTAACGAAGAACAAATAACCTCTCGAAGTCACTTATTCCACGCGGAAATTGTCCGCGATAATGGTGATCCTGTACAAATTAGCGATAATGACGATAATGACCTAAACTTTTACCCAACTGAGATTATTGACTATACCAATGTGACCCCTCGTTTTTTGAATAGCGAAACCTCTTTCCTATACATCCCGGATGGAATAAGTCCACAGTCCTCTTTAACCTTACATAAAATATCGACACCAAATGAAACCAAAAATAGAACGAACATCTCCGTCCATATTACAGATCGTTCTAGAACGTTTAAACAGCACAAGAAGCGCAAGAATTGCTATCTTCCCTCCTCCAACCTAATCCATATTACAACTTTAAACCATGCTTATAAGGTTAACAAAGAAATGATACTCCCATGTTTCTTTTTACTTAATTCCCGCTCACTCCTTCCAAAGCTGGACGAATTGACAGCATTACTAAGTTTCAAGCCCATTGACATTATCGCGATAACTGAATCATGGTTACACGAACACATAGACAGCAGCTTATTGTCAATTAACGATTACAATTTATTCCGTAAAGATCGCGCAATTGGACGAGGTGGCGGAGTTTGTGCTTATATTAAAAAAGACATCCCTTGTATACGACGGGTAGACCTAGAAAGTGAGAATTTAGAATGCTTATGGCTGAGCATTTGACCGAAACGCCTCCCTAGACCTCTATCCGGTATCGTTATCTGTGTCGTGTATCACCCACCTGGTCTGACAATATCAGAACACAGTGATCTTAATGAACATTTAATTAACACTATTGACCTACTTCGAAATAACCACCCTGACCTTGGTCTAGTAATTATGGGTGATTTTAATGATCTTGAAACTCGCAGTTTGACCACCAGTCAAAATCTTAAACAAGTTGTTGTTGACCAACCCACTAGAGAATCAGCAATACTCGATCTTATTCTTACAAACCTGTATAATTTATATGACCGCCCTAATGTCCTTGCTCCATTAGGATCCAGTGACCATAATATTGTACACTGGCTACCTTCAGTCGATAGCATTCCCATCCACAACATCCAAGCAAAACCTGTTAAATCCTTAGTACGGCGCTATCCCAGATCAGGAATAGATGCTTTCGGAAGATGGGTTACCACACATAATTGGTTTTGTGACCTTGAACCCAACCCTACTCTTGATAGCTTGGCAATCTCGTTTACAAACCAGTTAACAGAAAGTATTGACCGAATCTTCCCACAACAGACGTCAACACGTCATCACACCTATAAACCATGGATAATTAACACCTGCAATAAAACAGCTTATCAAATATCGACAAAAGGCGTTTCATGGTCATAATACAATCTTGTGGAAATCGTTGAAATATAAGGTCCAACATGAAATCAATGCGAGGAAAATATCGTACTACAAAACAAAGGTACAACATTTAAAGAAGGATGACTGCCGTATGTGGTGGAAAATCGTAAATAAAATGGCAGGAAAATCTGGAAAGAACTCCTTTTCGCTTGAACATGACGGAAGAACTCTGGATCAATCAGAATTAGTTAGAGCTTTGAATGTGTTCTATGCATCGGTGAATAGTGACATTCCACCACTTAATTTAGCGACACTCCCGGCATTTCTTCCGGCCAAAGAACCTGTCCAACAGTTCAACCACATGAAGTATCTAAAAAGCTCTTAGAAATTAAACCTTTTAAAGCTCATGGCCCAGATAACGTCCCCTGTCGTATCCTGAAAGAGTTTGCCCATGAATTAGCCGAACCTGTTGCAACTATTTTCAACGAATCACTTTCATCTGGAATCGTGCCTGCAATATGGAAAGACTCAGACATCATACCAGTTCCAAAATCACAACCTCCTACCTGTGAAGGTGACACCAGACCCATCTCACTGACACACTGCCTGGCTAAGGTTCTTGAAGATTTCGTGGTCGGGTGGATGATAACCGATATTAAAGACAAGATCGACCCCAAGCAGTTTGGATGCTTGAAAGGAACATCCACACTTGGTTGTGCAACTTAGAGTGACCTGAAAAACATCTTAGACTTTGTTTCCTTGAATTCGAAAAGGCGTTTGACTGTATAGGACATAATTTACTAATATTAAAGCTGTTGGACCTAGGTGTTAGATCGTCCCTGTTGCCTTGGATTATCAACTTCCTAACTAACCGCCGTCATCGGGTCAAACTTGGAGGGAAAACGTCAGACTGGTTGCCAATGAATGCGGGTGTCCCCCAGGGAACTAAAGTCGGTCCAATTCTGTTTTTGGCGATGATAAATGATCTCGATGTGAAACCACACGCAACGGATATTTGGAAATTTGTGGATGACATATCAACATCGGAAAATATCACAAAGGGCAGCAATTCAAAGTTTCAGTTCTGTATTGATACTATAAATTCTTAGGCTTCGTGCAACCTTATGAAACTTAACCCCAAAAAGTGCAAAGAACTACGCGTTTGCTGTCTGCTGAAATCACCTGATCTATCACCATTGTTGATCGACGGTCATGCGCTTGAGGTTGTGCGGTCTCATAAAGTCCTAGGTCTGGTTATCCAAAACGATCTTAAATGGAATGCACACATAGAATCAGTTGTATCCAAAGCTTCTAAACGTTTATATATCATCCGCATATTACGACGAGGTGGTGTCCCTGCGGAAGACTTATTGAGTATATACTTTGCCTTAATACGATCGGTTCTGGAGTACTGTTGTGTGGTATGGCATCATGCCATACCTTTGTACCTCGCCGATGATTTAGAGCGAGTGCAAAAACGAGCGCTGAGGATCATTTTACCGGGTTACTCTTATAGGGAAGCATTAGCACAACTTGGGTGTTCCAGATTGGATGAAAGGCGAGAACGACATTGCCTCAATACTATGAAACGCATAGAAATTGAAGGACCACTGTCAAAATATGTTCCATTGTCTAGGGCTAGTTCAAATGATTATGAACATAGAAACTCTAACACATTAACAACAATAAAATGCCGAACAGAAAGATATCGCCGTAGCTTTTTTCCCAGTACAGTAGCTCTATATAATAGTTATAGTAAAGAAACTTAAGCGTGATACTTAATTACGATGATTTTAATGCAATTCAATAAGATTTTTAGACTTGATGCATGCAACTAAATTTTTTATATATGTAAACATATAGCGTACCAATTTTGTAAACGCACCATAATTCAATCTATTGCGAAGGTGTGTTTCTTAAACCATTAATAATAATAATAATAAAAAGCATTAAAGCGAGTTTGGCCAAGATGGCTGACAAGATCGTAGAGGTCGCTCCCGTGCATTCTACCCTTTCCACCGTTGTTCCCCAATCAGCACCATCACCCACAGCACAGTCCACTGAAATGCGCGAACTTCGAGACCTAGTTGCTCAGCTGACCACCACCATCAACAACTTCAGCCTCCACACTTCACAGCAACATGGTCATACCGAAAGACGTCGCAGTCGGTCCCCTACACGCCGTTCGTCCTCTCCATTCCACAACCGTGAGCTCACCACTACTGATCCAAGCCCCCGCTCCATTTTTTGTTGGTACCACACCAAGTTCGGTGCCTCGGCTAAGAAGTGCTCGCCACCTTGTTCTTTTTCTCAACAAACATCATCACCGTCAAACTATCACGCCAGACAATAGACGCGGCAGAGTCGTCTGGCGTTTCTCACCAAAGCCGCCTGTTTTACATTACGGACGTTTCAACAAAACAACAATTTCTCATCGACACAGGCGCAGAAGTCAGCGTCCTTCCACCACGACCATCAGACCGTACACACCGCCAAGGTTATGATCTTCTGGCAGCCAATTCCTCAACAATTGCTACCTACGGTACCCGATCTTCAACCATCAACCTCGGTCTTCCACGATCCTTTCCCTGGATTTTTACCATCGCAGACGTCAACCACGCCATCATCGGCGCTGATTTTCTTCGTCATTTCAACCTTCTCGTTGACCTACGCACACGCAGCCTTATTGACGCAGTAACCCAACTTCGTGTTAACGGTATTACTTCGCCAATACCAGCTCTTAGTCCTGTCTATGCTCCTTTCCCTCCAACTCCTTTCACGAAACTCCTCGGCGAGTATCCAGACATTACCAGACCAACAACCAAGCAAACTGCTGTTAAGCACAATGTCGCCCAACACATCTTTACGCGAGGACCACCTTGCTCTCCTCGACCCCGGCGCCTTCCACCAGAACGACTGAAGATCGCTAAAGATGAGTTTCAACATATGTTGGACAAGGGAATTATCCGCCCCTCCAGTAGTTCTTGGGCCTCTCCACTTCACATGGTTCCCAAATCTCAACCCGGGGACTGGCGTCCATGCGATGCGGGGACTATCGTGGTCTTAATCGTGTCACCATACCTGACCAATACCCCGTTCCACATATTCAAGATTTCTCCGCCAGCCTCCATGGTAAAACCATCTTCTCCAAGATTGACCTCGTTCGAGCTTATCACCAAATCCCTATGGCTGAAGACGACATTTGTAAGACCGCAATTACTACCCCTTTTGGTTTGTTTGAATCTACCAAGATGCCCTTTTGTCTTCGCAACGCAGCCCAAACCTTCCAACGCTTTATGGACGAAGTTACTCGTGGCCTCGATTTCGTTTATGTGTATATTGATGACATTCTCATCGCTAGCACGCTTCTTGTGTTTTATGTACGGACCTTCACCTAAAATCATGGACTGGAGCCAAATGAACAGGTTGAGTGAAAAGAAAAGATATATATATATATATATAGTATGGTTTCATTTGCAACAACGTCTTCAGACATTAGAAAATATTTAACACTGAATTGAAACACTTACCCAAAATGAATCTCTGATCACAACTGGTGGAATGACATTGTGTCCACAATCCCATGTAGCGATTTATTCCAAAATTGTTATAAAGTTGTGAATTAGATATATACCTTGCACACCAGGTTTCAAATGAACTCTTATCGTTCCCTTTATAATAAACAGATAATGCTCCCTCAGGGGTCTGGGTTATAGCACGATAGATGCTCTCGTTAGGTTTCTGAGCACAAGCAGCTGTGTCTAAACTGACTGAGTCAACGTAAAGGTGAAACATATCAAGATCATAACCAGAACCATTCTTATTAAAAGCAGCGAGACATCCATGTCTTTTAGATTCAACGTGGCACCATTATCACGAAACCGAAACTGACCAGCTGGGTCCAGACAGCTGTTGTCGGAAAATCCCAGAAAAAACAAGTTCCCCCAACTGCCGCTTGACTGTATTTGACCTGTGTCTTTAATACTATCTCTTGAGGTTAAGCCATAGTAATAGCCCGAAAACTGTTTCACAAAGAAACAAGTTGCACCTGAAAAACAATGCAAAAAATAAAATTGCTGGTCTCTTACTGTACTCTCCGGACGATTTTATTGTCACATTGCGCTGTAAATATCAGTTCTAATAATATTTTGCCGGTGACCGATTATTCAAGAATTTGCATTTATTTTATTCTTGCATAACAGTTACGAGTTAGTGTCACTGATCTAGAAATACTTAAATCAGTGGTTAGTGTCTGTTACAAAAATAGTTTGGAATCCTTGAAACTGATGTAAAACATTCCTGTGGGCTGTGGCCGGCGCATCATTTTATACTTTAGTCAAAGTGTACTATAAACAAATAAACTTTGACAGTGTAAGTCAGCATTTATAAATCGTTTCATTTTGTTCACGTTATATTATGAACGCAAGGTGAAATCGCGATGTATACCTAATTTTAGTGTCGCAGTGATCAACAATTTGTGCCGCAGTGATAAAGTAACTGAAAATATTTAAATTAAACAATGCGTGCAATAAAAGAGATCGAATCCACCCGTTTTCTATTGTATAAGTCAATTGTAGACCATTTTCTATTTTTCTCTGAGACAACCCTGATTCCGTTGAAAAATTCCGGTCACGGATTGCAATGTGTGGCATGGATTTTCATTGTGTTGTTCGTAAAATATTCCTTCATGGAAATACCAGTAGACGCCGTAGTCTTGAGCTCTGGACTGCCAGACTCGGCTTATGGAATGTGCAGTGATAAAAGATTCATACAATTAGGTATGTCGCGATGATTTTGAAACGTGACCAATGGCAACGCGTACGATTTTGAATGAATTTGAAATTTGTAAACGCCATGTAATAGTGTATACTATTCTTTCCGGAGTCGTTTGACCCCAAACTAGTCATTCGTCCCCAGAACGACTCTTTTGAGATGATTAAGTTTGACTCTTTTCAATTTACAGTGTAGTTACGAACTATAATCTCTATCGCTCTTATGGTTAATTTAGCACGTTATAAATGCTGGATCATAAAAAGACTTGTACCTTTCAATTCTAAGGACACGACAACCAACATCACAAAACGAAAACACTTTGGAAACATCTTCTTTAAACCAGGAAATCGCGACTTCTAATTCTGAGACAAGATGCAAACATTTACGTTGTGAGCGCGGAAGAAATGAATCAATGTAGCGAAACAAAATTAGATATAGTCTGTGGTGCTTTTCAATTTCATAATTGCATAAAAAGAAAATACCAAACATATTCAAAGCAAAATATTTCTCTTGATGTCTATTGTGTTTAGATGGTAACTGTCATCAGTCTGAAATAAATCATGGGAGTAATATTTTTACAACGCTTCGTCTTAAAACTCTAGCTAACAGGTAAGGGAAAGCTGTGTTTTTGTTTATATTCACATTCTAAGTACAGCTTTTAAGAATTTATCATTTTCATTGTTCTCAGATATGACATACAGAACAAGTACATCATGTTGAGATGTTGCGTTTCAGCAACTTCTAGATGTTTTAATTAGAAGTCTTAGAACAATTGAGTTATAACTTTCTGACAACCAAACCTCCATTCTTCGCAGAGTTTTCCGCTGAACAGTAACACTTCTTCTCCACGGGAATCTCTGCGACGGAGAGAGCTACCTGACTACCATAATCTATAAATTGAACAAAACTTTACGTTGTTAATAAATTGATTTAGCCTATTTAAATATCTAACAAGTGTTATTACTAAGTAATATTTTCACTTATTGAAAAGATAATTGGCTCCCAAGCAATTATTAGTATGAAAGATCAAATTATAATAAAACGATATCAATTACTGAATTCTAATGACGAGTAAACAGTCATAAAATTCCAGTTTTGGTTCGACTCATCAAGGTTTCTTGTAACAATAGATTTAGCGTTTTCATAAAAGCTCGCATAAATTTTCGGAAACAAGATCTAAGAAGCATTTACGTTATGAAAGCACGGAAGACGAAATGAACCAATGTAGGAAACCAAATTCTCCGTCAAGATCTCCGTCTTTAAATGTCTTAACCATCTAGTCGACTTTGATTTTAACCTTACCATAATCTCCCGTATACATAGCCATAAAACACGCCAGAATAACAATTACTATCTTCCACGCCCACGTACGAATTGGGGAAAACAGCAATTCACTTATCACTCGGTATCGGAATGGAACTCTTTACCTATTGAACTGAAAGAATCTACTAATCTTAATCTCTTTAAATCCAAACTAAAACAATTTATGTAATTAAGTTGAACAATTTATCTAATTAAGTTGAGTTTTTTCTAAATATGATGTATAATTATATATAATCCACTTGTAAATATTTTATAGTTTTTAAATAAACATAGACGTATAGTTTACGAATACCATGTATAATATCGATATACATTACAGAACCTCCCTGAAAAACACTTCGGTGAGCGGAGCTTCCAGAATAAATATTATTATTATTATTATTATTAATATTATTATTATTATTATTATTAAATCAGATAAATCTTTATAGAAAGTCGGCATGAAGTTTGTGGTGCTTTTCAAATTGAATGAAAGAAATATCGACCATTAAGCTAATGTCTCAATTAGGCATATATAAAGTCCCCGTTCTCACGTTCATTGTTTTAGATACCATAACATTTTGCTGGCGATTCAAAAAATATCCGCGTTCATGCACACGTAGCGTAACGAACTGTTTCCCACCGTCCAAACGCAAAAACGATACGATGTTAAACGCGAGCAAAATATAATATCGCTAATAGGCGTTACCTAATGATTCCGACACCTCATTATGCGTGTTATCAGCGTAGGTGGCATTCAAATTTCATCGATGTTACATCATCGTTTTATAAAAAAGTATTTCCCATGAGTTTACACGAATACACCAACCTCGTACCCAGGCGCTATGTGTTGTTCTATGGCTTGCGCGGCCTTTGCGTGGGCTACGTGGATTAATTTGATCGAGTTTTAAACCCAAAGCTTTAGCTTGCTAAAAGCTAAAGAAGTTACCAGCTTGAAGCCTCGAAGAAGAGTCGCTCGAACAACTTTCGGGCAGTCCTAAGACGATAAATCCCATGCAAGGCACCTCCCTTAACAATTATATCTTATCATTTACCTTACTCAGTAAGTCATTTCAAGTGTTCAGAACTACATAAATGGAAATCAACAGGATAAGGCTCAGATTAATCAGGTTGAGAAGCAACCCGATATAAATATAATTGCAGGAAACGAAAACGGTGAGGCTGATTTGTCTGTTTTACTTGTTGAGGAGAATTCTAAATCTTCAAAGCCATTAAAGCGCAAGTATAAAAAGAAGAAATCTGCTAAAACGGTAATCAATTTGCCGTCTGCAAATGCGAATTCAAATTCTAATGACTCAACCGGTCATTTATTCCAAGCATGTATTGTTCATGAAGATAATGACATTGGCACCGCCTCTACAAGTACAGGAAGCTGCCCCAATAATGCTTCTAATTTAAATGCATCTAAATTAAACAACAAAAGTGTTGAATATAATTTGCCAGAAGACCAGTCTCCTACAATTAATGCAAAACATACAAAAAATGTGACTGTTGTTGTTCGTGATTCAATGGTGAGGAATCTACAAGGCTGGCGCCTGTATACTGAAGAAAACCACGTTGTTGTTAAAACCTTCGCTGGTGCGAAGACTTCTGATATGGAAGATTATGTAAAACCAGTTATCCGCAAAGAGCCTCAAAAATTAATCTTACACGTAGGTACTAACGATCTTAAGAAATCACCTCCTAATCGGGTAGCTGAGGGAATTGCGAATATTGCAACTCAAATACAGGAAGATTCTTCAGGAACTGAAATAGTTATATCAAGTTTATTACCTAGATCGGACAAGCCAGAACTATCAGCTAAAGTTAACGAAACAAATAAGTTAATTAACGCTATTTGCTGTAAGAGTAAGTGGAAATTTATTGACCATGCATAAACTGATTAACGCTACTTGTCTCAACTCAAGAGGCTTACATCTCAACCGCAAAGGGACAGCTCAATTCGCTAAAA
The DNA here is from genome assembly GCA_902702795.2 of Paramuricea clavata. Lineage (NCBI taxonomy): Eukaryota > Metazoa > Cnidaria > Anthozoa > Malacalcyonacea > Plexauridae > Paramuricea > Paramuricea clavata. The sequence continues at coordinate 13,670 of CACRXK020013108.1, forward strand.
ATATATCTCGTTATATTAAGTCAAGCTAGGAATTTGCCGATAGGGAGTCGGTTTGTACAGTAGCTGCTCACCCTACAATGTTTAATTCTAATACCAAATCTATACCTGAACTTTGTAGCCGTGGGTTGTCTATTGCATGCCTAAATATTAACAGTCTTGTTGCACATATAGATTAGCTACGTATTTTTATACATAGTTTAAGATCTAATATTGATGTACTACCCTTGCGAAAACAACTATATTATATTGCTATTTTAAAACTATTTTATTACTATCACCCCTATTTTTATGCTATTTTATTCAGAAGCAACCCTATTTTAATTCTATCATAATATTTCACCAAACGAAAGAGTAATATTTTATTAATGTTTTATTTTATTTTATTCCTATTTTTATAGATAATAGAAATAAAATCGCATATTTTAATACTATTTTCCAGAGCTTCAGGGAAAAAATAGGTTTAAAATAGCCTATTTAAATTCTATTTTACTTCACTAAAAAGCAGTTAGAAATTAATATAGATATAAAATATACTATTTTTAAACTCATAAAATAAAATAGGCTGTTTAAATCCTATTTTACATTGCAAGTTAAATGCACGAATTTCAAACAGGAATAAAATATACTATTTTAATCCTATCTTTCTTTCATAGTTAGCAAAATAACAATAAAATAGACTATTTTAAACATATTTT
>CACRXK020013109.1:1329-14364 GCA_902702795.2 Paramuricea clavata
ATATATATATATATATATATATATATATATATATATATATATATATATATATATATATATATATATATATATATATATATATATATATATGTGCATGAACTCGAAGTTTTGTGTGACATAAAATATTCTAAATAATGGCATGGCAAGCAGCCTCCGCGCAATCATAGATTATATAGTCATTATGCATTTATATAGCTGCAATTTCTATGGTGTAAAACTCTCTTAATTTAGGATGTTGAAAGTGACGAGATTACAATTCTTACAATCCTAGATCCGCCCCTGGGGCACTATATTGCCATCGCATTAGATAGCATTCGTTTCAAAGATACAACCGGTGAACAAAAGGTATTTCTAGGAAAGTATATATAACTGAAAGTATATAACTGCAAGTATATATAACTGAGGTGTGAAATGTGAAAGAATTTTAACTCTGAACAGGAATTACTTAAATGTTAAAATGTTATACCTTCAATCACACTTAATAATATAAAATTAACTGACTGTGCTTCAATGCATTATATTCATGTGCAGTGACTTGCATGTTTTGGGCGCCTCGCAAGTTTGAAAACAAAACACTTCAACCGTTTATTATAAAAAAAATACTTAAGCCTTTTATTATGTAAGTGCAGAAGCTATAGGTATAACTTTAGCCTGCATGTATATATATATATAGCCTGCGTGCAGGCCCAAGGGAACTTGATAGTGGGCCTGCAACCATCGCCCGGTATTTTGAAATACGCCCCTTTTCATAACACGCCCCATTCGCGCGTCAATTGTCAAAAAAGAACCAATGACAGCACCCAAATATTAACAAACAAACTCGCATTAAAATGTTGCGGGGTTTTCTCTGCTTATTCAGAACACTAATAAACAATGTGTAAATGGCTGCGTTTTAACTCCAAAAAAGCAAGCAACGCAGTCAGTATTGCCAAATTTGCAAGTGCTCATTTTCAACTAAAATCGGAACAGGCAAATTAGGACGAATTTCAACAGAAAACCAGTCTCAAACTTCAAATCATGAGGGAAGTCGGGCGATCACATTAGGATTTTATGTGTGCTTCGCTGTCGCCATTGGCATTGTTATAAGTAAATTGTCTCACTTATCAGATCGTGTGTGCAATTCTTGTTGGCGGCGGAAAGTACGAAATTTATTTCATTTGGTAAAGAACTCTACAAAAGAAGAGAGCGTTCCGAGTCCAGATCGTTTCGTTTCAAACGGCAATTTAATACCGCCTTCTGTTTCGCTCAGTCTCTCTGCGAAGCCTTGTAAATCGCAAAGTGTTTCGAATAGGCTTACAGTTCTTACATGCAACTGCATCTCAACATCAACCAAAAGATAATTTTCTTGAGGAAGTGAGAACACATAACGTATCAACTGAAGTCTGTTTGAAATTAATGAAACTCAAGTAAAGGTTACTATAGTTTACCCCAGTCGTAATTTGCTATTCCAACACCTCACGACAAGCAATCCCCATTGGCATAACGGCAAAACATGTCTTCCTTCAAGTAAACAATAAACAGTCTGTTCTTGTTCCATTTGTAATCGAAAAAAGTGATCAATTTTCAAATTTTAAGCTTATCGAGAGCCTTTGTCTATGCCTTTGTGATGAATCACTGTTCTCTTGTGCCTGCACAATGGGCTAGGTTAATTAATTACCGATCGCCTCAGCTAGCCAATGGGAATTTAGCCGGCGGTTCGGCCGGCGAAAATCGAAAACATGGGGTGATGGTTGCAGGCCCACTATCAAGTTCCCTTGGGCCTGCACGCAGGCTAATATATATATTGTCAGTTCTAAACTTTTCTCCCTAAAGGTCCAGTATATAAGGACTATCTTTCATTGGTCGAGTGTGTCACCAGCTACAGGAGGAAACTTTAACTAAACTAACTTTATAAACCAAGACTCAAGAGCACCTGCTTGCTGCACGTTGGACCTTTGACGAGACTATAACTTTGAAACTAATATTCATGCAGTTACCCGGCCCTTGTATAATGCCATAGAGTTTATTTCATTTACATATCAAATGAAACTATAAAACTATCTCGAGAACGAAAAGTTGTCTAGTGTATTTATTTTACACTTTTACTTTCTGCCTAAAATCTGACTTGAATTTCGTTGCCATTGCAGTAAACTCGCCTGTTTTCATGCCCATGCCCATGGGCAAATATCACAGAAGACAAGACTTTGTATAGAGGAAATTACGCCAAAGCTAAATAAAGATTTAAAGAGTTTCGAGATTTAAAGAATTTCAAGCATTTTGTGGGTTTTTTTTTAAATACTTCGATATCTTGATACCCTTGCCATGAAGCGCATTAATAAGATCCTTGACCTTGTAGGTAAGGTTTGCATGGTAAAAATAAATATAATTGTTTTGTTTTGTGCATGGACAAGTTCATTTCTTTGTATCAGCTTTGGCGAAGCTTTCGACCCATATCCATTGGTGCTATAATAATTTCATTAATATACATTGGTGAAGATCCATGATGCAGACTTACAGATCGAAAGCTAGTAATACAAAATAAACGTGATGTTTCCACAAATACCAAACAAATATATTTCCGGCATGCAATCAAACAAGCCTTTCGCGGCGAAATTGAAACTTATCCACTCATCATGAGTATATTAAATGAAATATATAGCTAGTCTAGTTTAGTGTCTCTTCACACTGGACCTCGACGAAGTGTTATCAGTTATAATAGGGAGTTTAAGCTTCACGTTTCCGGGAACGGCAAACGGCAGGTTCGAACTTTCTGGGCAAAATTGTCGTTGAACGTTTTCGTTTCATATTTTCTTTCTTGCGTCAAAAGAATAATTATGTATTTCAGTTTTAAAACAGCAAGTTCATTTGCTCTTTATTGCCTGATACCGTAAAATTTTTCTTTGCCTGGAGTTTGCCGTTGGACGTATAACGCGAAGCTTAAACTCCCTAATGAGTAATGACGGACTAATGCAGGTGAATTGCAAAACCAAATCAAATGATATCACAAATGTACGTTATAATTGACAATGAAGAATTAAGTATATTTTGCAAGAATAACAGTGAAGAAGTAAGGACATGCAGATACAAGATCTAAACTATTAAAACCCTAGTACCCTCTATGTAAACAACATTAAAAATGATTGCTTCCGATCCTACATGAACTGGAAGTTCTGTGTGACATAAAATGCTCTATATAATCGCATGGCAAGCATGCGACCTCCGCCCAATCACAGATTATAGTCATTATGCATTTGTAGCTGTGATTTCTATATGCCTATGGTGTGAAACGCTCTTAATTTAGGATGTTGAAAGTGACGAGATTACAATTCTTACAATGAATTCTTACAATAGCATTATTCCCATTGCATTGCATGGTCAGCATTCGTTTCAAACTTTCAAAAATACAATAGGTGAAGAAAAAGCATTTCTAGGAAAGTATATAACTGAAAGTATATAACTGAGGCAAGAAATTTGCATGAACGAAAGTTGCACACAGCAGTTGCTTATTAAACTGTACTGTCGCACTGAAATGTAAACATTACATATGACTAATTTATTGTTACAATGAGATTTATTGGTCTCGTATAAATTTTGTGTAGATGAGGCCAAGAATTTCCCTTTTCCATTGAACTGTTTTCAACTTGAACCATGAACAGTTGATTAGAATCAAAATCAAAGTTCAAACATTGGAGTGAACTTGCGAAGTTCACATTTTCAATATCATGGCACTATATATACAGCTGTTTCAAATAAGGTTGTCCTTCAAAAATCTCAAACCATAAACTCTAAGCGCGCAAGGTGTGATGGGTAACTTCTTACTTAAGCCCTAAAAAGAAGTTACTAAAACTGTCTGTACCAGTGTAGGTAGTACCAATGTGAAAATGCTGTGCTGAGTGGTTATATTACTACCTGAAATAAACAAGCAGAAACACGACGTTTCGAGCGAGGCCCTCTACTAACTCTTGACGAAGGGCCTTCGCTCGAAACGTCGAGTTTCTGCTTGTTTATTTCAGGTAGTAATATAACTACTCAGCACAACATTTTCTAAAAAGAAGTTACCCATCACTCTTTGTGCTCATAGAGTTTAAGGTTTCAGATGATCGAAGGGCAACCTTTTTGAATTACCTCTATATACACTAGAAGCAGAGCCTTTTTAACTATACAACTATAGGGGGGCAAAGTCCCCTTGTTTGGTATTTGTGGAAAGACCACTTTATTTTGTATTACTAGCTTTCGATCATTAAGCCACTAAGCCTGCATGGATCTTCACCAATGTATTAAATTATTATAGCACCAATGGATTTGGGTAGAAAGCTTCGCCATAGCCGATACAAAGAAATGAACAAAACAAAACAATTATATTTATTTTTACCATGCAAGCCTCAAGGTCAGTCTCCAAGGTCAAGGCCGGATCTTATTAATGTGCTTTATGACAATGGTATCAAGATAACGAAACATCTTTAAAAAGCACAATATACTAATTATTGAGAAAAAAAAACCCACAAAATGCTTGAGAATGCAACTATCTTTCTATCTCCAAATTACGGCAAAATATTTCGAAACTGTTTAAATCTTTATTTAGCTTTGGCGTAATTGCCTCAACGTTGGCGTAATTTCCTCTATACAAAGTCTTGTCTTCTGTGATATTTGCCCATGGGCATGAAAACAGGCGAGTTTACTGCAATGGCAACGAAATTCAAGTCAGCCGGCATTAATTTTAGGCAGAAAGAGCATGTAAAACTGTAAAATAAGTTCACTGGATAACTTTTCTAGCTTATCTTTTTTCGTTCCCAAGATATTTTAGTTTCATGTGATATGTAAATGAAATAAATCTATGCCATTATACAAGGGAGTGAACTAATCATTATTAATTTCAAAGGTAGTAGTCTCGTCAAAGGTATATTGTACACACTAGAAGCATGTAATTAGGGGGCCAAGCCCCACAGCCCCATGCACCTCCACTCAACCATTTTGCCCCCCCCCCCCAGTCAAAGTCCCCTTTCTCTATAAGCAAAACATTGAAAGAAGAATGGAATTTAGAAGGGAGGTTTAAATTAGTAACTGAAATTTGTTTTGTGAATCTTATGTCCTGTCTTTTATCTTCAAATGATTCAATGTCTTTTTAAAAATGCTAAACATTGCATGTGTTGTAAATACTTTAAATTTCCAGACCCTATTGTTGGAAGGCAAGGTTATAGGCTAAACAATTTGCGAGTGAGTTGTGATATTTACATAACTTAACTGAAGGCAGTGATTCAGTCTATCTACAGTATAATTTGTATCTCCAAAAAACGCAGAAAGCGCACGAAATGTATAGTCCTAGAGATGGAAAATTACAAAACGTTTCTGGGGAAATTTTCTAGTACATACGAGATCACACTAATACATACACAATACTCAGTGTAGTGTGGTCCCTTTCTGTATAGATGCTCCCCCCCCCCAACGGACAAATTCTTAAAATGGCCCTGACTAGAAGAAGCTTTTCATAACAACATAACTGATTTAAATTCCACTACACAAAATAATTGATCGTTAATGATAATTATACTAACTATTCATCCGGTTCGAAAAAAAAGTTAATTTTCATGTTTTCGTTCGAATCATTTCGTCTTGCAGTCGCCATGAGGAATTAATCATCCGATTCGAAGGGACAAAGATCATTTTCATTGTTTTCGTCTAAATAATTTCGTCTTGCTGTCGTCATATGGATTTAAGTCATGCGGTTCTCATAAACAAAGATCATTTTCATGGTTGAAATTCTAAAACGATTACAATTAAATTCCTCGATTCAATCGACTTTTTATGTTTAAATTTCGCTTTCAGAGCGTTCATGTTCGATTTATTATTGAACATCGATACAATTTGCAGTATTTATTAAATAAATGATTCATAGTTAATAATAAAATAAGAAGAATATATTATAAGAGTAGCAAACAATAAAAATTGTCCATCGTCCACCGTCCACAGTCCAGGTTTTAGCACACGTCTTCGCGACTCAGTGGTTCGAGCATATAAATACCAAGTGACCAGACCTCAAATATCATATCGTATTTACAACTCTTACACCTATATCGAAAATGGCTAGTATTGCTCTTCCGCTCACCAATATTCTGCTAGGGGTAAGTAGCATAGGAGCCGGTATTGGTTTTAGCGTTGCAGAACAACAGAAGAGAGACGACTTGAATGCGAAAGTCAAAACACTCAAAGACGCTGTGAATGATACGGGCAATCTATACGACCACGTTTACTATTTAACAACTGTCAATTTACAACGTCTCGAGAAATCCGTTAACATGTTACCGAGCAATTTCCTAGAAATGGTGAAAGACGACATTTCAAACGCCATGAACCCGAGCGAATTCGTGAAGGATTTTGAATCCGCGGCTCAAGTGATGGGCTGGATTGGAGCAGGTGCCGGTACTCTTAGTGGTGTTATCAAGTTAATTATCAAGGTTCGTGCGCGCAAGGCAGCCAAGAAGAGCTCGCCAGCTGAGGAGGAGGCTATTGAATTAGATGCGGCTGGCTTTGGCAGAGTCCCCTTGAACAAGGAAACCGTCCGGGTTCCAAAAAACAAAACCACCACGCTTCCCAAAGGTAGGCTATCTAAAATGTCCTTGGGTCTCGACATCGGCGGGATAGTGTTTGGAGCAGCAGCATTCTTAGCAACCATCGGGCTAGGAACTTGGTCAATTGTTGAATTAAACAAGGCACTCGCCGAGGTGGAGAACAAGCAAACGCAGGTTTATTTATTTATTTATTTATAAACTTTACAATCAACAAAACGATTGAAGGTACAGACAACAGGACTGAGGAGTCCAAATTAAGTCCTACCTACACATTACATTGACATTGTAAAACAATAGAGACAGGCTTACAAACTTTAACAAAGCAACGACACAAAATTACAATACACGGTCAATGCGTTCCAAACCATCCTTACACTTTCCAAAGTTAATATAAACTGACTAGACATGGACCACTCATATATTGCATGCAGTCCTTTCTAACTACCTTAAAATGAAGAGACCTAAAAATTGCAAAGAAGGTTTGGGAAATGACCAAGTTACATTTATTTGTTACAAGTTACATTATATGTTTGTACATATATAAATGTATCAACATTGTGCAGCACAGACACAGAATATCAGTGTTGTAACGAGTCGAGTCATTGACTCTGACTCGAGTCAACTCGAGTCGCTATTTTCAGCGACTCGACTCGAGTCCAATACGAAAAATGACTCGACTCGACTCGAGTCAACAGCCCCAAATGACTCGACTCGGACTCGACTTGCTGATTTTGCCGTAAATGACTCGAGTCAACTCAGCTACATCTTGTACAGAGTAAATTCATCACAATTATTGTGATTGTATTGCTTGGGAAGAACAATGAGCCCTGTAAACAATGAGAACTTTGAAACTTATCAGAAAATATATGGGATTTGCATAGAATATATTCCTGACGGGCATACCTATATTACATTTCTGTTTTTAGAAACAACGCTAGTGCCACAGTTTTTAAAATTGAGTCTCAAACTTTTTTGTACTTATACTAATTCTGACAGGCTATTTTCATTTTTGGTATTTATGAAGGGCTATATAATTTCAAATTAACTTACAAAGCGCTGTTAATTAAAGTCTATTCTTTGTTAATTCTGACTCCAGTTGCAAGTTTTGCTAGTTGTATGTACGTACACTCAATCAGCAGGCAAGATGAGACATCTCATGCGGTTGTACTGAATATTGACTAGAACTGTGATATTGGCACAGCCTGGCTATAGCTGCCCAGATACTATTATTAAAGACTAAAGTAATCTGTAGTTTAAAACGCAAATTTGATGACTAATTTCCGACTGCAAGCTAGGGTAGCTCAAGTCAAATCTAGAAATTGACTCGACTCGACTTAAATCAGTGACTCGACTTGACTCGAGTGAAGCCGCTGACTCGACTCGACTCGAGTGAAGCCACTGACTCGACTCGATCAAAAACTGAAATGACTCGACTCGATCAAAAACTGAAGTGACTCGACTCGTGACTCAACCTTTGAGTGACTCGCCTCGTGACTCGACCTGTAGGTGACTCGTTACAACACTGCAGAATATAGTAAACATCCTAAACATTCATGTGTTCCAAGCTGTCCCTGCATGTCTCAAACATTGTTTTCATCTAGGCTTTTCATTAATTTAAGGTTGATCTTTACAAAAAATCAATGACAAAAATGTTAGATATCATCGTGAAGGCCGCTGGTCTACCGGAGAAAAAATACGATGGGCTTGTCAAAATGTCCAAAATGTGGAAACAGATATCAGGAAACTTTGATGGCTATCAAAAATCCCTGTATTATGCCATTCGAGGTTATTCCATGAAGAAACCATATGATCAGGTTAAAAAAATGGTCGACAAAGAAAGTGATGAAGGTTTACCTTTCCCAAAGGATGGTTATGTTTTGGCCGAGCTATTGGCCAAAGGCATCAAGGCAATGTTTGACGAAAAGAAAACCGACCAAGAGGTAATTAATTATTTTGCCACTGAAAATCCGGAGATTGGTCTCAGATTTGTCTTCGACGAATTTTTCATAAGCACATTGCGTTGGGATTAATAAACATTATAACATGCACGATTTGATTGAATTCGAACATGATGAAATATTTAGCAGTTTATCATTAATTGTAGTGAACAGTTGTATATCCCATCCTGTAATGTGTTGAATTTTGTATTGCGTTTATATTATAGACAATCCATATAAATCATTCTGCATGTTAGGCTAAGTTTTTTTATTAATCTTCATTGACATTGTCACTTATTTTTGTTAGCATGGCAATAGATAACAGTAAGTAAATCGATTTTGTGCGAATCGTTTGAAATTTATATTAAAATTTTGAACATATTGATTCAAACCAACACAATTGACGTTTATCTTTTGATATTGCTATCCTTTGATTCTGCTAAACTTTTCAGAATTCGCCCTCAAGCCAATCAAAGTAAAATACTCCTTGTATTCAAGCGGTTTTATATGTATTTTTCTGCAATGTTTTTTCACGACATACAATAGCTGTGTAGCACAAATATTTTTATGCTAAAAAGCTGTTTAGAAATAAATTTTCGTACACGTCTGCAAGGATAACGAGAAGGGAATTTAGAGATTTTTGCTACGAACTTCTTTTGGACGAAAATACGGAATTTTCATGCTATATTATAAGAGGGACCTTGCGGGATGGGTCTAAAAATTCAAGTGGGATTCGGGATTTTAAGGGAGTGTTCATTATTTATACTCGGGGGTGGTACCGAAGAGAAACTAATCGAAAAGAGAAAAGAAAAAAACCACCCACCCTTTCGGTCAACCATTTTTTTCCCTACCCAACTATTGCATGACTTGGATTTTTATTTTACCCAACCCAATTTCAAAATGAGACGCAAGTATTTTACATACATACATACATACATATATGTTATTTATACAAGCTAGGCCACAACTGATACAACACGGCCGCTCATGTTGTAAACATTACATAAAACACGACCTGCGAGTTTATTAAACGGCTTCAAACACGACTACAAATTCAATAGATATAGGCCTACCGCCTTATTAGTATTCTTTATATAAAAAAATACTAATGAGGACACGACAACAATAGATACTGCCTTATTAGTATTCTTTATATAAAGAATACTAATTAGGAGTGTTTTATCAGGTTTAAAGCCACTGCACGTGACTTATTACGGTTGACATGATTTGCCAATAAGCTTATGAATTATTAATGAGTTTTTGAAGCATATTTGGTGCAGTAACTGAATGTAAAATATAATCATTTGTACCTTCACAAGTTCATATTATGTTCCCAAGTTCCTGCAGCCCTACTATGTCTCGTTGTTGTAATCAGAGGGGATGGGGAGTTGAAGTTTAATTTTCTTTGTGGGGAATGAATGGATATTTCCTGGAATGACCTATTTTGTTAAATAAAGGATTTTCATTATTTTGTTCTATTGAACGTTTGTATTAAAAATAATTTACTCAACCATAGGCTTTGTTCAAAAAAATATTTACCCAACCCTTCATACCCCAGAAAAATGGCTTACCCAACCCATTTCTCTTCGGTACCAACCCCGGGTTTAAATAATGAACACTCCCAAAGCGAAATGTTGGTTGGGAAGCGCGATCTGTATCGGATCGTTGTCATGCTTGAAATTTACGGTATATAAGGTAGCCTGCGTGCAGTCCCAGACTCCCAAAGGAAGTAGGTAGTACTATAGTACTTTTCATAGCCAGTACGAGCACTAAAAGAATCCTTCTATTCAAAGAAATTACACAAGGCTTCTCTTTTCAACATTTAGAAGCGCACACGCTGTAGAAATAGCGACAGAAACTCAGCATATAAATAAAACGCTCCATCACAACGCCATATTTGTTTAATTAATTTGTTATTCGAGCGGCAGCATATTTAACGTATTAATTTTCTTGCACAAATTATTTTCCCAAAAATCTGGAAAACGGGCTGAGCGGGCGTAGCAAGCTTTCGTTCGAAGTTGCGCAGTCCCTACTTCCTTTGGGAGTCTGGGACTGCACGCAGGCTATATATAAGGATGATATTGAACATTTGTTCCTTATCACCCCCACCCCCCAGTTTCTCCTCAATCCCCCCCTGTACAATAAATAATGAGCGGTCCCTAAGCAAAGATAGATCAGATTTCAATAGACAAAGTATGCCGAAACAGCTGGTCGAAACCAGATCATTGAAGTCCACCTTATCACAACCCGCACACCCGATCACCTATACCTCTGTAGCTCAGTTGGTTAGAGCGCTGCACCGGAATCGCAGGGCCGTAGGTTCCGAATTCCTACCAGAGGACCGAATTCCTACCAGAGGACCGAATTCCTACCAGAGGACCTTTCGCAGTCGTTCCTGGTTAGGTCTTAAAATGTATATATACTCACTTGGATTACAAACCCTAAAAACAGCTTTCTAATATTACCAAGTGAAGTGCAGAAACCAGATCACTGAAGTCCCATTTATTATTTTTACACTCTGCAGTTATATTGAATTGTAGTGTATTCAAATTGTATTCTATGTCGTAACCCCGTTCTTTGAATACCTGCATGTTTATCCTTTGCCTATTCATCGAAATCAGGGTTCGTAGTCTCCAAGACCAAAAAAATTCAAAGACTTTCAATTCAAAGATTTTTTCTGCCTATTTTCAAAAATTTTTCAAAGATCTTTGAGAGCAATCAGCTGTCGAAAAATTGCGAGTGTATAAGCACCATTTTTACAAGGTAATTATTCCAATCAAATCACATCCTAAAATGCACCTTTTCGTCGATATTTGCGAAAATCTTGCTTCAGTCATCTATTTTATCAGCTAGGGAATCGTTTGAAGTGAAAATCAGTCGGAAAATCAGTCGGACCGATGGCGGGTTTTCGGAACCGACTGCGAAATTCTTCGCGAGAAATTGTGTCTGCGCAATATTATGGATGGTTGCATATGAGTGATTATATTGTATTTTGCTACTTTATTCGCTTTCGCAGTGAGCAGAACTTACTTTTAATGACTTGGCGAAGAGAATACTGCGCATGTAAGCTACGAATTCATTTCGTGCGAAATATTTCGCATTTCACCGAGACTGAAGCGCTTGTGGAATTTATTTTTTACTGTATTGTCTTCGCAGATTACTCGTAAATTTAATGTTCGTATATTCACGGATAATTAATGAAAGAGTTGGTGTTTCAAGGTAAATTATGGGAAAAATTATATTGTGCCATCAATAGTTATGTTTAATTGTTGGAAGTAAAAGCAAAACGGTACATTAGCGATATTTTGCCTATGTTTGACAATATTCATTGGAACAACTATTAGTTTTCACATGCATTCAGATGAATTATACCATCTCTTGACACATCTTTTCCACCCTTCCTCGGCCCACTCGTTTTAATGATGGTGTCCTGCAACCAGATATCAGATTTGTGGCGTGCCTGAAACTGAACTGTGACCTTCGCTTCGTGTCCTTCGTGTACCGGTGTACGTTTTTTGGCAGGAAACGTTTTTAAATATCTCGCAAAAAGGCAGTTCGTGTGTTAAGATATTGCGATCGCCGGTGTTGAGAGGGGAGTGGGACGCAGGAAGTGAAACGGCGAGGAAGCTTCGCGGAATTGGAAAGAAAGAAACTAAAAAAGCGAACTTGTTATGTTAAATACAGTGAACAAAAAACTTAAAAATAATAACTTAGGAAAAGGCAAGGATACTCAGATTATGCCTCACGAATTGTAAGTCAGTCTTGCTGCAACCTTCAATTATCAGTATATCTGAGTTGTTGTAATAGCTGTAATTTTGCTTGATTTATATAGTTGACTATTTACAAAATAAAGTATTAGTGCAGAAAGAGAAAACAGATTTGGGTATTTCAATGTGATTTGCTTCAAACAAAGTAGCGTCTCCCCGGTTGGCGTAGATGCGAAACAGTCAAAATTCTACAGACCGAAGGAATCACAAGCCATTCGACTGAGGAAGAGATTATTTATATTTAAAGTTTATAATAATACGAGTCATTCAACGATTGTTTCAAGGACAACCGATAGCCAAAACGAGCGACAGACCGTCCTTGAAGATAATTCGTACATCACAAATATCACTGAAAGGTAAATCAAAGCTTCTATTATTACTGAGCATTTTGTTCGTCGAATTAACGTTAGTTTGAGCAAAAACGCGGGCGTTCGGGGCGCCATTGCTAAAGAACATTTTTATACGGACACGACACTGCTAAACCGGATATAGACTATCATAAAAAAAATAAATAAATAAATAAATAACCATCGCTCAGGATGCCACCTAAAATAAACTTCAAAACGCTCTTAGGGAAGCGAGACAATGCTATACATGCTTTAAAAGAATTGTTTGAAGAGTTTGAGACGGTGTTTGAAATTCAGCCACAATTAAAAGGCTAGAACAAATATTTACAATACTCGAAACCAAATACAGAAGTATCAAGGAGCAGCAAGAATTCATCGCAGACAAATATGTAGAGGGGGGTGTAGAAGAAACGTTGAAGGAAGCTCACAAAAGAATAGG
>CACRXK020013110.1:0-14363 GCA_902702795.2 Paramuricea clavata
CATGATAGTAGCCCAGCATGTAGTCTGCCCTCAGAATTATCTAGGTAACATTATTTTATATTATTGATGTCTAGATTCATTTCATATATGCAAATGCCTTGACGCAAACTCGCAAGTCAAAGAATCGCTAAAAGTAAGACGTCTATTTACCGTAATTGCACAATAAATAACAAAATGTTTTCAGCGACTGAAACTGCTTGTAGCAGTCTGCTTCAAGCCCTAACTCAAGGACAGGCTGATTCAATTCGCAAACTTAAACAAATGATTAAAGACATGTTAGCAGTAAAAGATACCCATGCATTCATTCATACGAGTGACGACTCTCTTCTCTCTCACCTCTCTTCGATTAAAATTGATATAAATCCATGGCCACGACTACTGTATATCTGTGACTTTCAGTGAAATACCTGATACTAAACCGCAATTAATCTTATTGCTCGCATACATGAGCAAACAGTCTAAACTGAAGTCTCATCAACCGATAAATCGTTGCTGAACGCAAACGCAGCATCGATATTCAGGCAAATTGGATCCGAGAGTCCAACAAGAGCCAGATCCACACAGGGCAACAACCGCAACATATAATTATTTAATTCTGCGCAAGCTTTCCGTACACCAACATGAACATGACCTGGCAACTCTTGATTGACCTTAGCCAGAAGCTCGGCAATGTAAAATATCTCCGTCTGTAAAATATCTCTGTTAAATCGGTCTAAACTCACATTAATTAAAGAATTAGAAGCAGAGAAATAATCGATATTCTTATTAAATCGCCATACAAAGCCATAGTTTTGTATATGAACAACACCTTCGAAGCACGCAATGACGTCAAAAATGAGGGCGCTGGACAAATCCGAGTCTGCAGTGAAAAGAACAACATGGCGCCCAAATTTGACAAAATCGCAAACTTTGACAAGCAATTTCTCCTTTACTATTAATATTTAGACCGAAATACTTGAGGAACATTCTAATAAGGGGAAGATCTTTCATATAAACCACACTTGTATTTGGACTGGAGTTCCCCTAATATGATTATTCCATCATCCAAATAGCTGTATAAGATAAGTTATGAAAAATAAGCACTACACGTTGCATCATTAAAAGAGAGGGTAATGGGGTACCAATCCTGAAGCACGAGAAATAATATGCAGCGATCTTGAAACATGAAAAATAAAAGAAGGAAGTCCTGAAGCACGTAAAATAACAAATTTATTACGAATCTGAAATGTAAAGGAAACATGAAATGTAAGCAACAACCATACTTAGAGGTCTTAAAGGTGAATATAAACAGTCTGTACTGGGCGGTGTGTTCACCTATTTGTTTACAATTGCGTAGATGTTCGTGATTTATAAAATTTGAAACCTGCGTTCCCCAATCAAAACATAGCTAAAATCCAGAAACAAAATTAATGGAATATATTGTCCAGAAACGAGAAATAACCGTCTTTAATACAGCTGAAAACGGAGAACGGATATTGAATACACCGCAAGCACGATACACGGAATCCATGTTGGGATCGAAAAACGTTTAATAAAAAGATGACTGAACGAAGAACGAATAATTAAATTACCCCAATACGCAGCACGAAAATACCCCATTACCCCCCTCATATAACTACTGAGAGAAAACAATTACTCTCGATTTCAATTTGCTTTTCAAAACTGACTTCCAATAATGTTTACTTGTAAATTCGAAATGTTCGTTGTAAAGTTCCGAAGTTTGTTTCGAAGTTCCTTCCGATGATTTACGCGATAATCAAGTTTAGTAAGTTGTAATTGGCTACTTAAGTGAACCAGCCAATCAAATCGCTTGCCATTGAATCATCGTAAATCATCGTAACAAACTTCGAAACAAACTTCGGAACTTTACAACGAACATTCCGAATTTACAAGTAAACATTGGAAGTCAGTTTTGAAAAGCAAATTGAAATCGAGAGTAATTACTTCTACTTTTATTCGAGTACAAATTCAAAGTAATTTAGGCACCACTGGGTATAGTGGACATACTGCGTTTACTTTTGTAAAGCAAAGATGCCTTTTTCGCCTCAGAAAGAAGACTATTCCACTATACTTAAAGTGGAAGTCAAGTCCGTTCTGCGCATCGGTTCTGCTCATAACAATGTGAGGACCCTCTAATGTGAACATTGCCCAAATTTCGAATGTTACGAATTTTTCTGAACATAAACTCTATTTCATATTCATTTAGAAGCATAGCGAACCAAAATGGTGTTAGATATTCAGACAGTACATCATATTTTAAAAAATACAGCAGTTCAAAATGTAAACAAACCGTTTGACTTCCACTTTAAAACTTCGTTTAAGATAGTTTGTTTTAGGTTTTAGAACTGCTAGATCAGTATCATTACTTCGAAGATTATATTCTCTATTAAGATCTTTAATTTTTATAAATTTTTCTCTAAGACATGGAGCGGACTGCTCATTAAGAATTTTGTACATCAAAACGCTCTTCGCCCAATGACGTCTTACATCATATGCCCACCGACTAATAATCATACACCTATAGCTTTTATAGAATACATTTTTCCGGAAAATGTTAGCGTTAAATATTTCTGCAAAATGTTACATAATGGTAATTACATAATGGGCGGGGAGGGAGGGGGTTTACGTACACTAGTTTTACATAATGGGGGCTTAAGTGTTGTTATTCATACCATTTTTTACTTCAATTTTGCAGAAAATTCCTTAATATTTACCACGTTCTGCAATTCCAGCATTCCAGGGCCCCCTCTCCGCAAGTTGGGCCCCCCATACACCCCAGTAGTTATGTAGGTTAATTGAGGTTAATATTTGAGTTATCAGGGTTGTTAATCGTATCAGAATATCGTAAATGTATGTAGCTTTTTTGTGACATAACACACGCCCTTCGTGGAAATCATAGTTGAAAGGACTAGTGTGTATAATTTTTAAATAAATATAGTTTTACCAAGCTACATACCTACCTCGTAAAGAAAAAACTATTCTAAAACATTTTTCCGCGTTTTACCCTTTTTTCCGCGTTTTACCCTCTTTTCCGCGTTTTACCCTCTTTTCCGCGTTTTACCCTCTTTTCCGCGTTTTACCCTTTTTCCCCCGTTTTACCCTCTTTTCCGCGTTTTACCCTCTTTTCCGCGTTTTACCCTTTTTTCCGTTTCCGCTTTTCCGGTTCCGCTGGTCCGGTCCGTTCCGTTTCCGCGTTTTACCCCTACCCGGACTTACAAGTGTTTAGGTTTGGAACTGGACGAGAGCTTGACATGGGAGTATCATCTTTCAGCTTTTATGTCCAAAGTCTCCAAGGTGATTGAAGTTTTACGAAGACTAAAACCATTACTTCCACAGTCAACTCTTGTCTTGATTTACAACTCTTTAATACAGCCACACTTTGATTAGCATTGTTTGGGATAGCTTAGGCAAGAGTCTTGGACAAAAGCTACAGCGTTTACAGAATAAGGCTGCAAGAATTATTACTGAATTCAGATTACAACATTCGGTCCTCAGATATCTTAACATCATTGAATTGGACAAACCTTGAAACCAGACGCACTCAACAGTTTAAAACTTTTATGTACAAAACTGTTAATAACATGGTTTCTAGTTACTTGTCAAGAAAATTTACTCCAACTTCTATGATACACGAACACAATTTGCGAGGTTCTAATCGTAATCTTTTTGTTCCAAGACCCTTAACTGAATCCTTTTAAAAGAAAAGCTTTACTTATAGAGAAGCTACCCTATGGAACGACATACCCGTAAAACTCGCTAAAGCTCCTTCTCTCGCTGAGTTTAAATCTAAAATTTCTTAATAATTGTATTATATTAGTTTCTTTGCATATGTAGACTGTAACTCTTGCAAATGTTTTGATATTTATTTATTACTAAATAGTTCACTAGCATATGACACGTCTCCATTGAAGAGCACATATTTTAACTTGTGAAATGGATTTCGTGTTTAAATAAAGATGTCAATCAAAACAATGACGTATTAAAGATCTCTAAAGCGCTTGCGACAAAGGGCCGAGATACATAACTGGCAACACAATGCGCAGCAATTGATTTCTGATCATTGATGTTCAAAACGCACAACGTAAAAAACGTTGTTAATCGTGGATCATTAGCGACCCCTGGCTGTATGGTGAAATAGCGTGACAATACAAATTACCAGACGATACCAGACTGTTTGGTAAAATATCGTAAGCATACGAAGTGTGAGCTAAACGTCCTAAACGTGACCCGACTAGGAATTGTGACCCGCATTGAAACTAAAGGCTTTTTAATTTATCGCGGCGTTTTGGTAGTTTGTCAGCCATGCTTGCACTAAAGTAACAAATACAACTGATCTCAAATGTATTTCGCAACTGGAATTTTATTGGCATTTTATTATAACCATGAGGCATGAACCATCAAACAAAAAAATAAACACGTTATGTTAGGAAAATTTGCCTCCAAAACTGATTCCCAACAAAAACTAGATCACTTCGCTAAAATTTACTCGCAAATTAAAGGTTTAAAAGGAATTTTTAATAATATGAATTGCCTCGCTGTAAATATCTCACTCGACTCTCACAAAAATGTGCTAAACTCAACAAAAAAATCACTGTTCGTTCCCAGTCTCCGACACCCTCCCCTCATATAGTTGTAATATCTGCTATATGTCCTAAAGGAGACTCGACTATTGCTCGTAACTAATCGTCATTGTAGATTGCTGCTCCCCTTCGTGGACGAAACAATTCAACGTCAGGATTCAACGGTTGTTTCGAGTCATGGAAGTCACATTTCAACTCTAGAGAATAGAGGTGTTGCGGGGTTCTCTCCAAAATTCTATTTCCCGTTTGAACCTTTGCGCACGAATTGTAACGTATGCCAGCGTTTCTCTTTCCTTTTGCGAGTTTTCATTTTTACGTCCCCGCCATCTTCCGGTTTTTCAGTCGTCCGTGTTTTTTCCTGCGATGGATCGAATGAACGCAGGATAATTTTTGATCGCCGCTTGCCTTTTTACGAATTCAGTATGGTCTGTGTTGAACTTGTTAATTTAAATTGTTGAGCCACTTTAAGTTGCTATGTCGAGAAGAACAATCATTTGGATTCAGTGACAGTCCAACTTCATTGTTTCAGTGACGCTTCAGAAAGAGCTTATGCAGTTGCCATATGTATTTTCGATCTTAACACTGTATGGTGACGCGGATGTCAATTTAGTTTCAGCGAAAACGAGGGTCGCGCCACTTAAAAAACAAAGTGTGCCTGGGCTGGAATTTATACTTAGGGTTAACATTCTTGTCAGACTTTCCAATACCGTTCAGTATAAATCGCGTATTGGATCGACTCCATGACAGTTTTATACTGGATCAAGAACAAAAAACAGTGGAAGCAATATGTGATGACAAGAATAAAGGAAATTCGCGAGAGTACGACACAAGATTCGTGGAGACACTGTCCTAGAGTACGGTATCAATTTGGGTCGCGTAATACAAAAATATACAAAATTTCCAAACTTAATTCGCATGACTATATTTTCCGCATTTTACAACATTTCGCCACAAAACTTTGAAATTTTACTAATTTTGTGATGCTTTTTCTAGCGGTGGCAATATTTTTGTCTAGATTTGTCTAGATCAAAATTTTGTTTATTACGCAATGGGCCAAGTAATGACGAAAAGTATAGATTTTGCCGTTGTCTGTTCAGTATGAAGTCATAACATGGTGGAACCACTCCTGGCAACTGGACAAATAACGACGAGTGTCAGTTGGAAAAAGGTCGTATCGAGTCGTTTTAATTTGAGGCTTTAAAGCGTGACGGAAATAGATTTATACGCCATATGACGTGGTCTATGATTTACACAAAACTATACCTATTGCTTCATGTTTTTATTCCATTTGCAGGAAATGTGTGCCTTTCTTTCAAATATGCAGCACGTCTCAGTTTTTACTTTTTAAATATTAATAGCATAATGTCATAGCATGTAACGTCATAGCATTCTAATCATTTATAGCGTGAATTATAGCATGAATTTATAGCATGAATTATCGTGCAATTTGAAAAACCACAGGTGAGTTTTTGAATACTTCAAATTGGATTCATACTTCCGAATCAATGATCAAAACATCCTCGTGCATTTTTTTTCATATTACACTCGAAACCATGCTATCACCTAAACGAATAACTGATAAACATGTTAATGATCATATAAGCATTCTTCGAAAGGTAAATAACCTGCACAATCATTGCTAGCGCATAAACATTTTGTTCTTACGGTCTCAAAACTAAACCGCGGGTTTTTTCCAACTTGACAATTTTCCTTGTCCTTATCACCGTAACTAAATGTAAGCTCCTCTCTTTTATCGATATTACGGGAAGCGAACAAACAAAGATTTGGAACGGGAGAGTTATGCCTTACTGGAAACATAACCATATTTGGCTCACATGAATGATTCATAAACCTCGCTACATTGCCATAATGAGTGGCGTCGATGTGCGTCTTAAGAACGCTTCCCCCTGATATATGTTCCTTAAGAACCAACAGGTAGTTTGATTCTGAGGTATTTGTCTTTATTGCAGTTCGTCTCTTCGCTTCTTCATAACTGATGATTTCCCCAGAGTACTCGGCAATAAAATGATGCTTGGGTATTGGCTGTAGTGTTCTTACCCCCAGTCCTCTATTACGCGTCTGGAAAACTTCAAGCGGGACCGTGATACCTTGCTGCGATAGTCGGTTCGTGCAGGTTGTTGGACAGCGACAGTTGCTGTTGCACTCGAAAATCGGTAAACAAAACCCTTAACAAAAAGAAAGTCGTTAGCTATTCGAATTGGTCAAACAGATCATGTAAACTCTACTTTGAAGCCACGAGCGCCATGTTGTGGGGGGCGAACAGAATCCCCCCTCGGAAAGAGATGAAATATTTGAAAAAGAACCAAAACTGCCAATGAAGACTATGAATCTTTTTTAAGATTTTGTACGACTAGATATCATGAATTAATAAAACTATCACAAAACCATTCTTGTCATAATGGCAAGACCATCTTAAATCGAAATTCCTCAGTATTTATACGTATTGGAGAGCTCCTGCAAAGTTATAACCCTTTCCAAGTCATGGTCAATTTTAGTAAATTATCCAACCTAGCTATGACATGTGTTGGCAAGAGAAACGCGCGCCGCAGTAAACAGATCATCATATCAACAATCTCTATAAGTTTACAGTTGGTTCCTCTATCCCTTATGGCTAAAGGCCCAAGGTAATAATCTATATACAGGTACACAGCAAGAAATCATTTTCTTATTTTGAGAAAAAAACAACTTGTTTTAAGAAAATTTTCTTGAAATAAGAAAATATTTTCTTGGGAGAATAACAAGAAAATTTTCTTAATAAGAAAATTTTCTTAATAAGAAAATTTTCTTAAGAAAATTTTTCTTATTAAGAAAATTTTCTTGAGAGAAATTCTTAAATTGAGAAAATATTTTCTCATTTTAAGAAAATATTTTCTCAAATCAAGAAATTTTTTTTCCTAATAAGAAAATTTTCTTGTTATTCTCCCAAGAAAAAAGTTTTCTTGAAATAAGAAAATTTTCTTAAAATAAGAAAATAATTTCTTATTTTAAGAAAATAATTTCCCAAAACAAGAAATTTTTCTTAAAAAGAATTTTCTTATTAAGAAAATTTTCTTGTTATTCTCCCAAGAAAAAAAATTCTTGAAATAAGAAAATGTTCTTAAAATAAGAAAATAATTTCTTATTTTAAGAAAATAATTTCTCAAATCAAGAAATTTTTCTTAAAAATAATTTTCTTATTAAGAATGTATTGTTTGGGTGTTTATATGTACAGGTACTCAGGTGAATATTGTTTTTGATGTTACTCTGAGTGTATATGCAGTTAGCAGAGCATTGGACTAGTATCCCAAAGGTTGCGTGTTCGATTCCCACAATGGTCAGGCTAACTTTTCAGCCTGCCCGGTGTGGATATACACTCAGAGTAACATACAAAACATCAAATTATAGTCAATTTATACAAGTTCTTTTTCCAGCCACTGTTATACAACTAGGTGTAGTTCTGATTGCACAGCAATGTGTTGTAGCAAATTTAAGTTCTCCTGAAGACCTGAAGCTGTAATTTTTCAACTCTTTCCACATGACAAGCAATATTATCTGACAAACCGTTTGTTCAAAGTCCATAGATTTCTTTATAATGCACATTAATTTAAACACTGTTCCAAACACATCATGCAAATGCCACTGGAGATCCATCATATATACATCCTTATACAGCTAGTAATCTGTAAAAGGAAAAGTTTACTTATATATTGAGAATGTAATCATCACTCTAAGTATTATATGTGGTGTATACAGAAATATAAATGAATTTATTAGCGATTTTCAGCAGCCTTTCGCGCTTGTATTCCACTTTTCTGCTTTGCTTGGGGACAACCTTAATTAGCTATATATACAAAATTGCAAGAACAATAGACCTGGAGATTTGCTTGCTAATCTGAGTCACTCCTCAGTTACCTAAGTTAACTCTTTAGATTAAAAAGCATAGACGGATTTTGTGGGGAGGGGGGTGCTACCCCCCCTCCCCAATATTACTGTAGCTATAACTCCTCCCCCAAACAAAATGACCACCCCTCCAAAAACTATTTCAACACCCCCCACCCCCCAACATTTGGCATAATAAAAATAATTAAATAGTCCACTCCAACATGCAGAGTGTTGATGATATAAAATAAACGTAGGAGTACACTCAAATAGAAAAAGACAGTGCATTCACTGGTTTATTGGAGCAATTGTAAAGTTTTGAAACTCTATTATCTCCCCTGAATAGAGTTTGCAGTGCCTTCTCATGCAAATACAGTACTTAGCTTGCTCGGAAGGAACATTTGGATTTTTTACGAACATTATTTTTAGTTTTTAATTCTTTTAAAAAATAGACTTGCCTACTGTAGATTTAACCTTTATGCCCCAATTATTATTTACATTGGAGTTGCATCATAAAATGTATTCGGATTCAAACAACACAATGTCAATGACTTTATAAAACGGGTAAAAGCATATTGTGTATTGGCCTATTAGGTTTACATTTTTACAGGTTCATTTAACTTTAACTCTCCCAAGTCTCATCAGACAATCGGACATGCCAAATCCATTGATATGACCACTTCAAAAAACTTTTTTCAAAGCTAGGAATCATGATTTTTTTAAATGTTTCCAGGGATACTTTGTTTTCTGCTCTCTAGACACCTCCTCACATCTCTAGTGCTCCACCTCTAGAATATAGACCTTACTGGGGTATGGTGACACTTTGTGTTGCTTCAGTCACCTGCTCACGGCTCACCCCCCCTAAAATTTCTGGCACCACCCCAGTAAAAAATATGAAAATCTGTCTATGTTGAAAAGATAGACCAGTTTTAATTTTATGACTTATTATTTATAATATAATTCATTTATAATATAATTCATTAATATAATTAATTTAATATTATTTATAATATAATATCATTCTTATCTAATTCAAAGGGTTTATTGTTTAATGTTATAATCGGCCAATCACCTGTTCATATTGGTAGAAGACGAAAGAGGGAGTATTAAACTACATGTTTTATTTAAATTTTATTAAGCAGAGACATGGCTGTAGGCAGATACAGATGTCCTGGATTCAGTTATCATTGGGGATTCAAAAATTTCTTATTTCAAGAAAATTTTTTCTTACTAAGAAAATTATTTTCTTATTTTAAGATTTTTTTCTTAAATTTAAGAAATTTTTTTCTTAATAAGAAAATGATTTTTTGCTGTGTAATATACATCTATGTTTTCTGTTAGCTATGAATCAATGTGAGTAGCAATTTTCTTTCGAAAGGAAGAAAATGGAATAGAATTCCAAACGTGTGCATGCTCGCTCCGTCATACACGAAACTTTTTCATATTATTAGTACGCGGTTGTGGTAAACAAAGACAACTTGAAATGTTCCGAAGTTTGTAGTTTGTCACCTCACCCATATATGTGAAGAGATTAGCGAGTGATTTGGGTACCATTTTATTCAATAATTTGTATATGATTTTTGCTTTACTTTCCTTCCTTTCTGCTAAGTGGCTTCCAACCCAATGCTTGCAATGCAACAGAACGATCTATGTCATTGCTCATATTCATGATAATCCGAGCAGCTCTGTTTTGTAGTTTTTGGAGTCTTTTTGATTGCGTTTCTCCAAACTCATCCCATACTTCACAGCAGTAATCAAAATATGGGCGACCAATAGCATTATATACAGAAAGAAGTGTTTGCTCATCAGCAAATTCTTTTAAAAGCCTAAGAGCCGATATTCCGGATGTTATTTTCTTGCAAATATTCTCAGTGTTAGTTTTCCAAGATAAATGGTGGTCAATTGTCACTCTAAGAGTTTTGGATTCATAAACTTGTTTAATTGACTCGTTTTCAATTTTCACATTTAGTTGCAAATTTGAAATACTTTTTATCATTTGTTTTGAACGAACTAACATAAACTCAGTCTTAGCTACATTTAGATTTACGTTTATTGGCAATTAGCCATTTCAGATTTCCAAATCAGAATCCACTGCAGTTTCAAGATCAGCAATACTAATAGAGTCTCTAGAAACTGTCAGGTTAGTATCGTCAGCAAACAACCGAGGTTTTGTTTTATCGAAGCACTGAGGCAAATCGTTAATATATAATAGAAAAAATAGAAAAAAATTTAGATCACCCAGAATATACATTTCTTTATTTTCATCATCAATGGCTTTAATTAATTTTTCAAAATGATCAAAGAATTCAGATGATGCATTGGGTCTGACTCTTCCACAGTCCCTCGTTATATTTTAGTACGGGAGAATATGCCCATTCGCGGGTTAGGCGTTGACAAAACCTAACCCATTCCCATGATCCAACGCGAGCGACTGGGAACGAGTCGCATTGGGTGGTCTATAAATGGTTGTAACAAGAAATGGTCGACTGTGTGGCTTAATAATTTCTACACAGACAGCCTCCAATTCAGAGGAAATTAGATCTACTTGTCTAAAAATATAGTTGATGGAGCTACGCAAGTAGATACAAACTCCACCTCCATTTCTTGATCTGTCTTTTCTAATAATCTCATAATCATTAAGGTGAATCATACCATTAGTTATACTTGAGTCAAGGCGAGTTTCATTGAAAGCAATAAGATCAATTAATTTGTTTGACATTGAATACCTTATTTCATCAACGTTTTTGGCAAACTAACAATGTTAAGAAAAGCCATTTTAAAACCTCTTTCATTGGGAATGGAATTAAGGCTAGTGAAAAAATCGCTACTGACATTGTTTACAGAACTATGACTATCTAATTCTTCATTATTTGATTCACATACTTCAAGTACATTGTCCATTCTCTGTTCCGATGTCCATGAGCTTGGTGAAAAACTGCCTGTTATTACCTGTTGGTTTTTGTATATTACCAGCAGTTCTTATATGTGCAGAAAACGCTCCCTAGCACCCTAGCACCTTGTTAGTTTAAGTGCAAATTAGAGCGATTAAGTAACGACCTGTCAATGTGGTCATTATCTAAAAAAGTGGTATTATGTTTCATGCATAAGTTTTTAACAAAGTTATTAAAATGAGTTATCTTGCTAGCCGGAACTCGGTTATCACACCTTTTAATTACTTGAGATGGCAATTTTCTTGGCGTGATCTTTAAGGTCTTTGATAAGGCCATCCATTTTAGGTGCCACTTCTTCTGGTTCTTCAAAAGCGAGGTTATTGGTGCCCACATATGATGGAGAACTGTATCATACTGCTCCCCTTCTGACCAATATTCTTTAACTTTTGAACTGATGTGTTCCACTCTTGCACCGCTGTAAGAGTGGACGACTGATTGGCAACCTGCAGCTCGCTCAATTTTCACCCGATCGATGTGTTTCACCATCGAGTCGCCGATTACCAGGACTTTTTTAATCTTTTTGTTTTTGGTTCCGGTCTTCCTAGCATGGACATGGTTTTTATTTTCCTTCTGTTGTGCATGAGTTCTCGATTTTCAAACTTCGATTGTACGTTAATTCAGGCGTTGATATTCTCTCACAATTTTCATCATTGAGCAGTTCAAACCGGTTTTGTACTGTGGTTGTAGGCGTTGTTGTTGCAGTTTTATTACAGTTTGATGGATTTGGGTTTTCTGCTATTTTCAGCCATTCATTCTGCTTGACGTCGAAAACTCTTTTCATGTTCTCAATTCTCATTGTCAGTGACAAGTTCGGATATCGTAGCTTTAAGACATTCAATCTCCTCCGCCATTTTGGAGTTTTCCTCGTGCAAGGATTTTATCCTTTCATCCGATTCTATCGCTTTAATAATTAATTTTTCCCGATCTTCGTTTTGGTTAGTTTTAATTTCATTTGTAATAGCTTTTATCTCGGTAATTTTGTCTTTGCGGTTCTGACATTCCTCGCATGTTGAATGTTTCCTGTTGTCTTCGTCTTTGCCAGCAACATCAACCACGTGCTCGCTTAATTTTCGCTCGTTTGTTTCGCCACGAGTTTTGCTTTTATGATTTTCATTCTCGTTTTTATGGTCAGACATCTCTGTTGGGCAAACTTGTTCTTTAACCTCATCTGTACTGGGCAATTCCGACACAAAACTGGCAACATCAGCCTCCGAAAACGTAGACATACTCTTCTTGGCGAGGCGAGACATATTACAACGCACAAAATTTCGCGCAGAATATCTCGAAAAATACGTTGCAAAACAACTCCAAAATTAAATAAGTGAAATCAGCAAATGGTTAGAAACAATTTGATATGTAGTTTATCCAAAAACTATAATTTAAAAGCGAGAAATTTTCGAAAAACCAGAGAGCCTAAGAGAATGATGCAGCTATCTTATGTTGATCGATATTGTTAAAATAATATATTATTTTCATGTTAAAATCAGCTGGGTCGGTGTCGGATTTTTGCGAATCTTCTATTTTGCGAGTATAATTGGATATTTGGGCGTAAATTTTGCAATAAATTTCACACAAGACTCCCTTTCTTGCAGTTCTGCTGGGGGCCTCTGGTAACTTGATTCCTAGTTAGGAATTACAGAGTTTATAAAGAGTATACCTGCAGTATTTTCCATCTTCAGTAAACGACGTTGTTTATCAAAGTTCGGACCATATCTTACAATACATACACAGCTTGCTTCATCACATTCACCATCGCACTCACAACCAGGGTACATTGACTGATGAAAATCAATATCAACTCCCGGCCCACTTGCTACATGTGGAACGTACTGAAACAGACAAGAAAAAACAGACATGAAAAACAATTTAAATAATTTAATAAATCTAATTTAATTATTATTTCTAGTTTATCGGCAGTTTATGGGTTAGATATGTACATTGACTTTAGCGTGGAAGAAATCACGTGACCATTTAATAGAAGTCAAACACGACGAAAATATTAGGACTTCTTAAAGGTGGGTGTGACCGCTAATGATGGTTGCCACTTAATAGAATAGTATTTTCGACGGCCAAATGGTACTTTCCAATGGATCCCAGCATGCCAAAACGTTTGAGTCCTAGTTCACACGTCGCGAGTATAATGTACCGAATCTATAGTGGCCTCCAGTTTGACAGCTTTTGAATTTATCGGTCTCGTAATATAATTAATATAGGTCACACTTTTCTACGCAATTGTAGCAGCCTTTAGGGCCCTGATCCCTGTTTGTTGAACGGCACCGCTTTGACGATAAACTTTCCCCCAGTATAAATACAGAACTAAATAATTTCAAATAAATCACAATAATAAAATTTATCCGAAATCCGTAATCGGTACCCACATTTTCCACCAAGTGTTTAGTTCCGCGTATTTTACATAACATGTGCTTAATTTCTGCTGTAGGTGTTATATTTCACTCTCAGCGAAGTATAAATTTCATACACAGTCAAATTTCGTGTGCAAAAAGAAATGGCGCTGTCTAAAACCTTCTTGTGCGCCCTTGTTCTAATCACTGTGGTTGTACAACAGATAGAATCAAGAAAATGCTATTATCTTTCAAATTTGTCTTTGAAATGCCAGAAGTTTTGCTGCGGGAAAGGTCCTTTTAATTACCAGTGCAAAGACGACTGCGAAGGCATCGCATGCGACAGTGATGACGACTGTGGAAGTGGCTGTTGCCGAGATGATCAATGCGGAGATTGTCCGTTATCCATAACCATCATAGCAATTATCGTAGGATGTGCCGTGGTTTTCCTTATAATTATCATTGTCGCTGCTATATGTTGTTGCCAAAGTCAAAGTCAACCAAGGCAGGTCGTAGTTGGACGCTGGGCTGAACTACACAACGCAAATAATCTGAGAGTGGCCAACCCTGCAGTTAACGTGGTTCACACTAGCTCTAATGTCTACATGCAA
>CACRXK020013111.1:4209-14363 GCA_902702795.2 Paramuricea clavata
CCCCCCCCCCCAACTATACATCCTAGCTACGGCCCTGATTAGGATATAGCTAATTGTGACAGAAAGACTCTTCAAGCAGCCATTATCTTCTTTTTGGACTACAATATCTTCTCAAAAACATTTGAGTTATTTCATTAACCGGTGTTTGAATTTTTTGTTTAAAGCCTATCAGTGACTTTATTGCTGTAGTACACACTATTGTTAATGTGAAATATTGCTTCTACGTGTGTCCAGTCTCTTTATCGAGTTATTATAGTCGAGATTATGATTTGTTTCTGTCTGCAAAGATGTCGTAATTGCGGGGAATCAATAGACAACTTGCATGTTATAGGCTAATTTTGATCTATAGTTAAAAAAAGTAAATTCTCTTAAATTAAAAAACTTATTAAAATTACGAAAAGTTGTAATTAAAAATACTTAAAATATATCCTTGTGAAGTTTGTAAAAAGTTGTAAAATACGTAAAATATATCCTTGTATATGTTTGTATTACGTGCGGAAATTTTTACCATTTTTGAGCACAAAATGGTAACAATTTGCGCACTTAAAGGTGATCTACAGTCCGATCTGCGCATGTGCACAAATGAGCCCACTTTTTATGATACAAACAGTTTAACTATGTTTTGAGTTCTTGGAAAGCCTGATTGTTGTTTCTTGATAATTTATTATACTCTAGAAGCTTGAAAATATAAATAGTTGTCGAATAAAGCTCAATATTTTGGACACAAAAATGTAAACAAAGGCTTTGCTTACGTACGGGCTGCAGATCACCTTTAAAGGGATAAGGCAATAAAAAATAACGTTCCCCTATTTGAAAGAACTTTTAAAGTTATATATGAAGACCATTTACAACTTTTTCGTATCTTGCTTGGTTTTCGAAATTGTTTGACCAAAAATAGTGTGCAGTCAGCCATCTTGGTATATTATAATCGATCTAATAATATACATTAAGATACCAGAAATATACAGGCATGCAGTAACCCCTCGCCAATATTTTCCAAACATTGAACTAACATGAAGTATTCAGAAATGAACATAGGTTCGCGCTCCAGTGTTGCCATGACAATACGACATTCTTAAATTTTTTAATTTTTTCATATTTTTGTACAAAACTGCAAAATAGTTGAAAGATTCGTACTTTTAACATACAACAATAAACTTCCGAAATATATATATATATATATATATATATATATATATATATATATATATATATATATATATATATATATATATATATATATATATATATATATATCTTTGTATGTTTGCATGGCGATAAAATATAATAGTTTTGTTTGTGGAAACACCACGTAAATTTATTACTGCAAAGCTTTCGATCCGTAAGCCCGCGGATCTTCATCAGTGCTAATAATATGTGACTTGTTTAATTCACACGCTGTTTTTATATACAAAATAAATTGATAGTCATAAGTTCTCGATTGATAGGCATAAATTCTCTCGCAAAATGAGAGAGTCAATTGAAATCGAGAAGCACAATTAGATCAGGAGGGAAAGCCACTAGATAGTACATGGCGTGCTCTCCTTAATGTGCAAAATTAATTTCTCTTGTCGTGGATGCGTCGCGTTAATTGGAATCACTTAACTACGTTTGAAATGACGTGGTTGATGTGCCGTTTAATTAAATTTCAAATGACGCGAGCCAACAGATCACGAAACTTTTGTATATAAAAACGGCGTGTGAATTAAACAAGTCACATATTATAATATTTGTGATGTTACTCTGAGTAACATCACTCACACTCAGAGTAACATCACAAATATCATATTCACCTGAGTACACAACACCAACACAGAAATAAGTCACATATTATTAGCACTGATGAAGATCCGGGCTTACGGATCGAAAGCTTTGCAGTAATAAATTTACGTGGTGTTTTCAGCTAAAGAATTTGTAACAAAAATGGAACAAATTAGATTGGGTATAAGAATGACATTCTGGTAAGTTTTGACGTAGTTAGCTTGTTCGATTCACTAATGTTACAGTTGAAGAGGCTTGTAATATCGCGAAAGAAAGACTTCTTTCAGATATTACATTATCTCTAAAGAACTAATCTTTCTCCTGAGAATGTTCATGATTTGTTGAAACTATGTTTGACCACGACATGTTTTCAATAGCGGGAAAATTCTACGAACAAACAAACGGCGCTCCAATAGGAAGTCCATTGTCGGCTGTTATGGCTAATTTGTTCATGGAGAAATTTGAAAAGAAGGTCCTAGCTACTGCAAAGTTGAAACCTGGTTTCTGGTTCAGATACGTGGATGATACATTGAGTAGCTGGTCTCATGGAGTAGATAAGTTACAAAAGTTTCTAGACCACATTAATACTTTGCATCCATCGATCAAGTTTACTTTTGAAGTACAGAAGGATGATAAAACTATACCATTCTTAGATGTTCTTTTCACCATACATGATGATGGATAGCTAGGACATAAGGTTTATAGGAAACCAACACATACAGACAGGCATCTGCAATATTATTCATTTCATCATCCTAGTATTAAAAACTCTGTGTGTAAGACACTCATCAACCGGGCGAAAACAATTTGTGAGGTAGCCTAAGTAACGTTGACGATGAATTAGAACATTTAAGAAATGTTCTAAAAATGAATGGTTACCCACGGCATTTCATAAATAATGTTATGAAAACGCCACAAAGTATACAGCAGAAGATTGAATATCAGTCGTCTGTTTGTCTACCATACATTGGTCCGGCTTCACACAAAATCGAAAGAATTTTGAGGAATGAAGCAGGTATAAAGGTATACCATTCCAGCGAAAACAAATTGTTTCGAGCTCTTTGTATACATAAGGATAACGTAAATGAATCTCAGAAACCTGGTGTGTACCGCATTCCTTGTGAATATGGTCTGGTTTACATTGGTGAAACTGGTCGAAATCTCTTAGTATACGTCTTAAGGAACACAAGACGAATCGCGAGAAAGCCGAGCAAGATAAATCTGCTGTGGGTAAACATACTTGGACTTACGACCATCATTTAAAATGGGACGATCGAATTAAGCAACCATTTTGGCGAAAGATGGTCATAAGTCCAAGTATGTTTATCCACAGCAGATTTATGTCATAAAATATCATTCTCTCGCAAAATGAGAGAGTCAATTGAAATCGAGAAGCACAATACTATAGATCAGGAGGGAAAGCCACTAGATGGTACATGGCGTGCTCTCTTTAACGTGCAAAATTAATTTCTCTTGTCTTGGATGCGCGCGCGTTAATTGGAATCACTTCACTACGTTTGAAATGACGTGGTTGATGTGCCGTTTAATTAAATTTCAAATGGCGCGAGCCAACAGATCACGAGACTTTTGTATATAAAAACAGCGTGTGTATTAAACAAGTCACATATTTTTAGCACTGATGAAGATCCGGGCTTACGGATCGAAAGCTTTGCAGTAATAAATTTACGTGGTGTTTCCACAAACAAAACTATTATAATATATGTATATATATATATATATATATATATATATATATATATATATATATATATATATATATATATATATATAGCTGCTGTAGGTATATTAATTTGCATTTTGTAAGCTTTGATTTAATGTAAAATTGAACTTGAAACGCTTCGTAAAATGTTTTGAAATGTTCATTCAACTATTATTCATTTGCCGATAAACTAATAATAAAACATAATAAGTTACAAATAAAACAAATTGTTAGGTAATTTCGGTTCAGTCTTCAAATCGATTTGTTCTCCTTTACATTTTAAGATATTTTCTCAAATTTTGCAGCTGGTTTCTTCACGTCGTGGAACATAGGCAATGTTTAAAGGTAGGGTACAGTCCATATGTAAACAAAGCCTTTGTTTACATTTCGGTATTCAAAATATTGAACTTCATTCGACAACTCTTTATATTTTCATGCTTGTGCAGTATAATAAATGATCACGATACAGCAATCAGGCTTTGCAAGAACATAAAACGAAATAAAAACCTAATTAAAGTGTTCATATCACTGCAGGAGACTCCTATGTGCGCATGCGCAGACTGTACTGTACCGTATCTTTAAGCGCTTTTCAATCACCATAGTCCCTCAGAGCAAAATAATTGCGTTTTTATCACACGTTTTTATTTCTTCAAAAAAATGTTTTTCCACTGTTTTGATAAATTTCTACTTTTTCTTTATTTATTACCGTCTAGCGCATTCTAAGCTTAGCTTACCAGAATTCAGCACGTGACTTAAGCGAGCAAATAGCATTTTATTATTTGCATAGACCATGAACGCCTGATATCTGCAAAATTTCAACTTCTAAATATTTGGGGATAGCAATGAACTGCAGTTTACTTGTTTAATTCGGAAAAGTTTTCTAGGCGGCTCGTGATACTTTTTTGTTCTTATCACATATGACGGCATACTGTGTATCTATAACTGAACCGTCAACGGTTAAATGTGACCTATTTGTTGAATGGTGAGAAAAACTGTAATATTCACTGTAATGGACGTGGGTGCTTAGAGTGAATGACCTACTCGAAGCACCAACATCCAGTCGAGCTCACGAGATGCAACTGTTCACCGATGACACTAATATAGTCTTCGCATTTAAATCACAGGACGATGTTAAATCTACAAACTGGTCTTGGAACCCTGGAACATTGGTCAACAATTGTGGGCTGTCATTCAACCAATCCAAGTGCAAACATCAAACATTAAAGCGAAAGACAGCGCCAGTTGCTTTCTCTTACAAGTTGGACGACTCAATCATATCCAGTACTGACAACGAAAAAAACCCAACCTCGTTCCCAGTGCTTTTCCCTTTATGTCATTGGGAAGGCGGAAAAAGGCCCCGGCACCGGCCGGTCACATGACTTTTAACACCCAGATATAGTGGGTGTAATAAATTATAATAATAATAAATTACAAAATCCAAGATGGCCGCCAACCTAAGAGTGTCCACAAAATTTAAGTGCTTAGAGCGACTTAAAAATGCGTTTAGTCTTTGAAATTTTTCCTTCTTTTTGCTACCGACGTACTCGAAATCAGATTCTTCAGCTTTTATTACATGGGAACTATGTAGTTGCTGTTCTTCCAACTGGCATGGGTTTGGTAAATATCGGTCGCTCGCTAAACAAAATTAACAGCCAAAATATAATAGTATTACGACAGATGTTTTCCAACTGG
Organism: Paramuricea clavata; assembly: GCA_902702795.2. Taxonomy (NCBI): domain Eukaryota; kingdom Metazoa; phylum Cnidaria; class Anthozoa; order Malacalcyonacea; family Plexauridae; genus Paramuricea; species Paramuricea clavata. Next base: position 9,383 of record CACRXK020013111.1, read on the forward strand.
ACAGGCTTGCCCAAGAGGACACGGAAAGTTTTTTGAACTGGGGATGTTAAACTTGGTTTTACCCTTCCAAAGACTCTGCTGTGCGACGATTGGAGCGAGATTATGAGGAATATTTTATACAGCGATTCAAAAAAATGTTTTTGCATATAACTCATATACTGTGTGTGTGCATGTGCATGTGTGTGTAATGTGTGTGTGTGTGTGTGTGTGTATCTGTGTGTGTGTATGTGTGTATGTGTGTGTGTGTGTGTGTGCATGTGCATGTGTGTGTAATGATCGCTTGTGTCGGACCCGCAGTAATTGGCTATTCCCTGTTGCGGTCACCCAGCTGTAGTTTTGTGCTGTATGTACTGTATGTCGTGGAAAGAAAGATATAGAGAAATACCAAGATCTTAAATTAAAATAGAATTAAAATGTAAAGAAGTTTCAATTGTAGCCATAGCTATTGGAACACTTGGAACGATACGTCACAATTTTGATACGTGCGTAGGGAAGCTATAGGAGACGCCAAAAAGGTAGTTTCGAATGCTTCAGAAAGGTTGTCTATTTAGAACTGCAAAAATCTTGTTGAAGTTGTTGAAAGGGCCCACAGTAATTGGTTTTAACTGTTGTTGTGTCCCCGGCACTCGTCATTTGTCTAATAGTGCATGTGTGTTGTATGCATGTAATTTGGTGTAATTTAACCTGGCGAAGTTGAATAGAAAATAATTTTTAAAATTTTTTAAAATTATCAGGTTTGAAGGTGTTTTAGGCTTCCACATTGTCGCAGTTTTAGGCGTGCCGATGTGATTTTCAAAGCAATGACACTCGACCTGGCCGTTCCATATTGTGTTTTTGTTCATATGTACGATCGATAATAATCGGCAACAATCTTCATTTTGACATGTGTTTCACGTCGACCTATCGTCAGGAACTTTCCGGTCTAACAGTATAATCAGTGCGTGGTCCCTACTAACACGGATTTGAGAACTAGTGTTTGGATATTTCACAAAATCAGAATAGCTGCAGGGTTCCATGTAGTTCAGCGATGCTCCGGATACAGTGCATGGGTTGCAAATGTTCCTGGTAGGGTTTCGAGAGGAGGGTTACATTTCATGTCACGCAGTCAAGAAATATGATTGGTTAGGAGGTTAGGGTTAGGGATAGGGATTGGATTAGGTGGCGTGACATGAAAAAATAACAAGAATTTGAGATAAAAGTGACATATCAACTCTAGCTATTTTTGGCCTGGTCGCGAAATTTTTAAAACGGGTGTAAATATTGAAGCGGTATTTACAAATGAAGAAAATTTGAACAGAACAAGAAAATAGAAAATGATGTAATTAAATTGAAAATACGTTAAGTACACCTTAAAACTTCGATTTAGTGCATTGAGCTTCTAATTTGTCTTCCATTTGAATCACACTGACAAATTTTGACATTTTTGACAACTATAATTATAATAATGTGAGAGTAAGAGAATAATAAAACAAATGTTCAGTTTCAACCACGGCGGTTAATAACATATCAGTTATTTCTTGCAACAGAACAGAATTCCCTTGAAGGAATGACTACTTGTGGTCATTCCCCACTTGGGCTTAGATCCCAATTGAGAGTGAAGAGTGCATGGTTTGTGCGGAGCTTTACCTAAGAAAAGAATAAACGACTTTGAGTACGTACAGTAATAACTGAGTGTCAGGGTTTGCTCAGGTAGTTTAGAGTTACCATTAATCTGCCTCAGAATTTTTTCCCTACAGCTTTTAGCAACCGTGGGAAGTAAAAGTGACGTAATTTGCAAAGGATTTGAGGAAATATATAAGTTTTATTTCTTGTTACGATTTACAACAACTACACCGGTTAAAATGCTATATATTCTCGATACACGCTCCGGCAAATACTGCTTGGGCGATAGAGCTTTATCTTCGTGATTTAAATGTTAGGCTTCACCTAATGACACATACACGAACAAATTAAAAGTATCCATAGCCAAAGTGGCATACTTTCTGGAAAGGTTTATTGACAAATTGTAACAACCTGTTATTTTAGTATTAGCAATGTTTTATACAACATGGTAGCATTAACAAAACAATTGATGATTTATGAAGGAACTTGTCATGTTGTTAGTGCACTAGTTCAAAAATATTTTTGTCTTACCAATTTGTAACCATTCGTTGTAGCTGTCCTTTACAGGTACCCAGTGGTCTCCTGAAAGAGGTCCGCTGTAAGGGGTTTTGTTATCCTTGCATATCGTTTTCGAGGTGCAAAGCCCTTTGCCGTCAGCTTGACATTTTGCTAAGCCTTTTTGGTAGGAGATTCTATTTGAAGCTGCCTTTATGGTAATGCCATCTTCTAATGGAAGAAAAGTTTTACGGTCATTTAAAACAAGCAATTTTACTGCAACTTTCAACGCTATTTTTAAGGGCGCATTCACTTTTTAGCTGGGGGGGGGGGGGCGTTGGGCCGGAGGAACTGATGTCTAATTCCATGCTAAAACTTGGAACCCCCAAGAGAAAAGTTGATAAAAAATTATGACCCCCTATTTTTTTTACTGAAAATTTTTGACCCCTCATCCTAACTATTAATCCACACTGTGTATTTTCCATAGCGTTTCAGGGCAGTAGGAAGCTCTTTTTGATGCCATTTCCTGGCCTTTGGGGAAGATTTGACAGAATTCTGATGGTCAGAAAACAGCGTTTTAGATATCGAAATTGACAATTTGGGAGTACTAAATGGGCGAAGGCGTATTTAATTAATTATATATTGGATAACTAGGATAAGTTGCAGCAAACTGTGGATACTATCTTCATCCTTTGCAGGTTGTCATGGATAATGTAGCCGCTTAAAATTAATAAAGCTTAAAATTGATCAAGGTCTGCATGATTTTGAAGTCATGCACTCCTTAGAATCATGCATGATTTTGAAATCATGCTACGGTCCTGCGTTTTCTGTCATTCATGTTTTCACACAAAAACGGATAAAAACGAGGTCAATTGGCGAACGTCATGGAAATGTTTTCCTATATGGACTGTGTGAACAGAGCGTCAAATGAATTTTGCTTCATTGTTATAGATGACGGGATGGTTGATAGATTCTGGACCATTGTACCATTCTTGATCCAAATATTTCAAAATTCCATAAAATCATATTGGTGATTTTTTCACTGATTATTTTTATGACCCCCTGCATTTATACCAAAACTATAAAAAGACCCACCCCTTTGAAGCATGTCAAAATTGGCTGACCCACCCCCAAATTCCTCCGCTTCCCCCCCCCCCAGGCTAAAAAATGAATGCTCCCTAACAAGCAGCAAATTATTTATAAAGGAGGCTGATTTTTCAAACAAAATCAGTTAATAACCTTTGGAACAAACCGTTCCATTTTGGCTATTAGAAAAACACGGAGCACGGAGCACACGGAGCACGGAGTACAGAGCACACGGACCACGGAGCACACTGAGCACGGAACACACGGAGCACGGAGCACACGGAGCACGGAGCACACGAACTACGGAGCAGTAGAAAAACGAAAATCCTTTATAATAAAATACACTGTTTACTACAAATTTTTATTACAAATTTTTGTTCTTATTAATAAAGTTTTTTCGCGTTTTACACGTTGAGGAAGTAGAAAAATGGTGCTTTTACTGCACATATGATGCAAAACTGCCAAAAGCCATAGTATTTAAAATAGGATTGTGCCTGTGAAACTCGTTATCTCATATCTATCAAGCTTATGAGTTATGTAGTTATATCAGTATATTCCGATGGCCAACGCATTAAGAAACACTTAGAGAACAGCCGATATATTTCGTTACCCCTGCCAAAAGATAGCCAAGTACTCATCTTTCAATGTAGCGGATCGACTGAACATTATAAAAGCTTGTCATGGAGAGAAGTGAATTTTCGGTTTATCCTTCGTCCCAGTGATCAGTGAGCAGTGTGCTGTACGGCCTACGCCGGTTTAAACCGTTATACATAATTACTGCTTTCATTCTTTCAATCCGTTTTGAATATTCGAAATCATTCACTATTATATTATAAAACTGTATATAAGATAGCTGTAGAACTATAAATGCTGTAGAATAAAATAAATAAAGAAAACTACGTTTTATCGCGGTATTTGCCGATAAATCGGTAACCGCTACAGAAAAACAGAACAAATTACAGTAAATCACAACAAACCGCGGAAGTGGGACAATTTTTGTATTTTTACTGTAAGACATGCAGAACATGTACGAAATCCGTGCAGAAGTGTGTGTGTATTCTATACTTTTGAAACAACTAAATCAGACTTCGGAAAAATTGACAGTATTAAGAGGGCCCCCTATACCTCTTCACAATATGCTTTCACGTAAAAATATTTTGCCTTTTCACGAGTCACGGATTAAGAAAATCATCGATCACGTTGCACGGCTAAGTAAAATAAGCCCTTCACGCTTCACGCAAAAAGTATAGGGGGCCCTCTATTAAAGCTACTTTTGAGAATTTAGATTTTAGGTCGTTGTTTTACATGTACCCAGTAAATATTTTTGAGTTTTGAACTTTGATTCTCACAAGCTTACAATTTGTTTACAATTTACTCTGGAGTTGATCGGAATTGTAACAAATACGCGTACACTTAAATGGCTTCCTGAATTTAGCCAATCAGATGTGTAAAAATTACTCGTTTCAATTTTATGTTTATGCTCGAAACTGCTCATGTTTACAATAGCAATTCTAACAATCTTGCCCTCCTTTTCGCCTTTGAGGCGTTGGTGTTGATTTATACACAAAATTCAAAACTCAAAAATATTTACTGGTCTGGGTACATGTAAAACGAAGACCTAAAATCTAAATTCCCAAAAGCAGCTTTAATACAGTCAAATTTTCCGAAGTCTGATTTAGTTGTTTCAAAAGTATAGAATACACACACACTTCTGTATGGATTTCGTACATGTTCTACATGTCTTACAGTAAAAATACAAAAATTGTCCCACTTCCGCGGTTTGTTGTGATTTTAATAG
>CACRXK020013112.1:0-10787 GCA_902702795.2 Paramuricea clavata
GATACATCATAATTTGTGTTGCGTCGCTATCTAATCAATGTACCTAATTAATTTGGACCAAACTAGACCGGAACCTCCCTATACAGCCGCCTACTTTATCAAAACAGCCACCTACTCTGAATAATTCTGAAAACCCTGCGGGGGAGGGGGACTATCCGCTGTGACACTGGCTCTAAGATTACGACTAGTACCCATATTAATGGCTGCGAAAAGCGGCAGTGAGGCAGCTCACTATTCCTGATACGCTAAGGTTTCTCCGGAGTCCTCGCGAACCAGTCTTTTGCGCGAATTATGTATAGTTGAAATTTCGACTTGTGTCTGTTTGTCAAGATTGCATAATTCCAGGGAAATAATTAAGCATCAGGTACATTTTTGAAATGAAGGGGGTTGACAAAAAATTTACTATGCATGCTCGCATGTTTCTTCTCAAGATTTTACAAGCTTTCACAGATGCAAAATGATCGACAATATTTCAGGCAGGTAAGGATGGCTTTATTTCTTTCTTCTGCCATTCATAAAGACGGTGAGCTTTTTAGTGTTTGATACATATAGTACAGAGGAAATAGAATAATGCGATTTCATGAGTTTATCGGCAGTGCTAACAGCCACTGATCGGCAATTAGTGGAAAACAAATGTCTATTACAAGAAGTCAAATTGTACTTTGAGGTTTATTTGTTTGTGTGTGTGACGGTGTGTTAAGGTGACAAGTTTATAGTGTTCATTCTAGAATCCAAAGGACAGCAGTGTGCAATCCAGTGTGCATTGTTGTGTGCACATGTTGGTTTACTCCGTTAGGCTGTTTATATCCCTAAGATATTTTGTTCATATATTCATCTATGTTGGCGTATCGCTACATTACAGGGTGTGTATGTTGCAACTATATATATATATATATATATATATATATATATATATATATATATATATATATATATATATATATATATATATATATATATATATATATATATATATATATATATTTATATCTTAAAATTAATTATTGCTACTCAAGTTTCACGCCTTATTCAAGACGATCTTCAGGCAATTAATTCAGTTATGGTGTTTGATTCGTCAATATCAACGGTCGCTCGCTGACGCGGAGGTTTGTCTATCGTCACCGGTTTGAATTTGCACGCGCTAAATTTTTCCTTGTGACAGCACTTTGCATAAAACTCTGATCGCGTGTTCAGTGAATTGTTTCCTTTCGCTTTCAGGATACATAATTTCTCTTCCAAGCAGAGGCCACATCGCTTTCCACCAGGCGTGTACGCAGCAGCTCGTTTCAAGATGGACCACTTGATGCTGTAATTTCTTCCACTTTGCTTCAGACTCCAAACGTACTTCGAAAGCTTTGTGTCGGACGAGTGGTTGTGGAGGTTGAAAGACGTTTTGTGGTTGGCGTATCTTTCTTTGAATGGGTTGGCCGTCATTCCAATATACTCTTTTGTATTTCCGTCGTCGGTTGTTGTCACCGTAGCTTTGTAGACAATGTTGTCTACTTTGCACTTTCCGTCTAGTGGGCATTCATCTGGTTTTTGGCAGTTGCATGGGATAGGTTTTTGTGTAGGTTTTTTCTTTAACAGGCGATGGTTATGTCGGGATATTATGGTTTTGATATTCTCCATGCAGGAGTAGCTAACTTTGACTGTGTTGCGGTTAAAGACCTTATGGAGCGGGTTGGTAGAAGGGAAATGTTTATCAATTAACTGTAGGAAATTTCGACCGATGTTAGTTCGAACTGTTTTGCTGAATGGTGGATTAAACCAGATGATGTTTCTACGACGTCTTCGGTTGGTAGATGGCAGACTGGAGGAATTATCACAGGCCGAGTATTGCAGAGGTACATCGTAGTTGCTGCGCTTAAGCGCATCTTCGTAGAATGGTGCAGCAGAATCAAAGGATGCTTGATCGGAAGAGAGCGAGGAGATGCGTTTGCTGATTGAGGAAGGGATATGGTTGATGATAGAGGGTGGATGGTTAGATCTATTGTCGACGTAAAGAGGGTCGTTGTTTGGTTTCCTGTATGGTGAAAATGTTTCGTTTTTCAAGTCCAAAGTGAGGTCGAGGAAGTTGACAACATGATGGTTCATCTCTGCTGTTATCTTGAAGCCAATATTATTAAAGATAGCGTGTAGTTCTTTCCTCGCTTTATCTGCTGATCTGGCTCGTCTAGCTTTCAAAATTGCTAACCCATCATCTCTGTACAAACCAACTTGGTTCTTTCCGAACTTCGCTTCAAGTTTACTTAAGATGAATAATCCGACTACCCGCTCCATAAGGTCTTTAACCGCAACACAGTCAAAGTTAGCTACTCCTGCATGGAGAATATCAAAACCATAATATACCAACATAACCATCGCCTGTTAAAGAAAAACCCCACACAAAAACCTGTCCCATGCAACTGCCAAATACGAGATGAATGCCCACTAGACGGAAAGTGCAAAGTAGACAACATTGTCTATAAAGCCACGGTGACAACTGATGGCGGAAATACAAAAGAGTATATTGGAATGACGGCCAATCCATTCAAAGAAAAATACGCCAATCACAAAACGTCATTCAACCTCTACAACCACTCGTCTGACACAAAGCTTTCGACGTACATTTGGAGTCTGAAGCAAAGTAGAAGAAATTACAGCATCAAGTGGTCCATCTTGAAACGAGCTGCTGCGTACAAGCCTGGTGGAAAGCGATGTGGCCTCTGTTTGGAAGAGAAATTATGTATCCTGAAAGCGAAAGGAAACAATTCACTGAACACGCGATCAGAGTTTTATGCAAAGTGCTGTCACAAGAGCGTGCAAATTCAAACCGGTGACGATAGACAAACCTCCACGTCAGGGAGCGACCGTTGATATTGACGAATCAAACACTCAAACATTAAAAGACAAATTGCAGAAGTTTCAAAATCGAGCAGCTAGAATAATAGCTGGTGCTGGTTATGAGATCAGGTCTGCTGACGTTCTTCAATCTCTTGAATGGGACAATTTAGAATCTAGAAGAAAATTAACTAAGGCAACTCTTGTCTATAAAATTCTAAACGACTATAGTTCGCCGAACTTGAAAGAGTTTTTGATAAAAAGGAATATTTCGCAAACGACTTACGATCTCAGAAATGCTCAGAATGATCTGGCCGTTCCTAAGCCAAGACGCGACTTTCTGAAAAAGAGTTTTCGATATAGTGGTGCTAAACTATGGAATGATCTTCCTGGTGAAGCTAAGGAAGCCCTATCAATATGTTCTTTTAAAAATATTGTAAGGCAATGTAACTAACCTAATATTAATTTAAATGGATTATTACAGACATATTTATATGGCCAAATCACACCAAACCACCAACTTCTTTTTAAACCATTCTAATTAATTACTATATATATTGCATGTATTTGTACTTATATTTGTCCTTTTTGTAAATAGTTTTTGTAAATTTTCAAATGTCGACGCCCCTTGTGGAAATCAACTCTATTTGTTGACAAGGCTAGCGTCTTTAAATAAATTTTTACATACATACATACATACAACTGAATAATTGCCTGAAGATCGTCTTGAATAAGGCGCGAAACTTGAGTAGCAATAATTAATTTTAAGATAGATATATATATATATATATATATATATATATATATATATATATATATATATATATATATATATATATATATATATATATATATATATATAGCTTAAGATTTTGGTTTACGAAACACAAACAGTGCTCAATACCATATAGATAGAGCGCAATATAGTTTTTCGTTTTACCTCAAAAAACCACAACAGTCTGTTTCATCCGTATATATTAAAAGAAAACAATCAGGATTATACCATCAAATGGTCAATTTTAAAATACGCTATTTCGCACACAGGGGGATCAAAACGCTGCAATTTATGTTTGGAAGAAAAATTTTGCATTTTGAAAGACATAAACAAAGACAATTTGCTCAACAAAGACATTTTGCTAAACAAGATCGTTAATAAAATTTAATGACCCAAGCATTGTTTCGCCTAAGCATTGTTTCGCTACACGCATTCCGCGCATTCTTTCGATAGCATAAAAGCAACCTATATTTTCGAAACAGACTGCTGTGGTTGTTTTGTTATATGGTATATATATATATATATATATATATATATATATATATATATATATATATATATATATATATATATATATATATACCAAAAAAAGTTGTTATATTACTTGCAAATAGGCCTGTATATAGCATATATATATAGCAAATATTTTATTCTGATATACTATGTATAGGCAAATTCCAAAGCAATTCAGTTGTTACTGCAATTTTGGAAATTTATGATTAAATCTTAAATCTTAAATCTTAGACAATCGATACATTTTGCCTTCAAAATAACTAAGTCAGTATTAACTAAGTATTAAATGTCACTAATATTCACAGTATATACCTATTATTATACCGCGGATGCTTCCTCTCGCATTATTCGCAAAACATTCAGGAATGCGACTACTGTACATTCCTATATGCCTATTATTGTTAAAATGTCCAACTATTATTAGCTAATTACAGATCAATTTCCCGCAGATCAATCAGATTTCAGTATTTCACGACCGGTTATAGGAATGTAGTCGCATTCCTGAATGTTTTGACACGAAAACATGACATGTTTTTTTATGGACGAGAGGAATATCCCCGGTTTTTGCAACAATTTCAATCACCTTGTTGTAGACCACAGCAGACAATGCCACTCTCACATCTATTCCTGTCCTCAATGATTCCATAAATAACGGATGATGAATAATTGTTTCTATGAAAGTACACAATGTCAAAAGGGTGGCTGCCAAGTAACCATTATTTCTATCAACTCCGCCGACGTAAAAAGCACCAACAATCTGGCCAATGAAGACTGACTGTATGATACGTGCAGCCATCTGAAATAATAATAACTTTATTAAGTTATACACTAAATGAACTAACGTCTGGGTTTAGCGACATATTCCACTCAGGATATTTTCAGCTTTATACTGCTTGCTTTATTTATATATATATGTATTTGGAAGCTCAAGGTATATATACATTATGCAACATTCCAACAAGACATGGCAGAATTCGCCTTTCTGAAACTTGCTGGTCAAAAGTTACATCATTCTTTCAAATTAGCATACTATAATAGGTTTTGTTTGTGGAAACACCACGTAAATTTATTACTGCAGTAATAAATTTACGTGGTGTTTCCACAAACAAAACCTATTATATTTTATCACCATGCAAACATACAAAGAACTTATTAGCATACTATAATAAATAATTTTAAGCATTGACATAAACATAAGTTAAAAATTCAACAATTGCAATGAAAATTTACTCTTTATTGGATATTATAAGCTCGGTATAGCTGCATTAAGGAGGTTGTAAGAGTCGTTATATTCAGGACGGCATCGCGATAAAGATGGCAAACAAGACGTGGTTACTGACCTATAATACATGTAAATCTGGATTTAGTGCTCAATTTATTTTAACTGGAGCTCGTTGGCCACAAAACGTCTTACGCTATATCATGTCCTTGCTTGTCGTTGCTCTCATACGCGGAAATTCGCTGACCAGAAATAAAAAGCTCGTACATGTAAAGTTTGCCATGCTGCCGTGCATGAGAACGAAAAGTTTTTATAATTTTTTATAAATATATGCTATACTGAGCTTGATTCCTAAATTCGTGTAGCATTTTCGTAGACTATAAATTGTGGTTCTCGGTTTGTTGGATGAGAAGTCTTATATGCAAGTAAAATTTACGATGATTTCTAAAGACAATCATACTGCATCTTATTTTTCATAATAACACCAAATTCTAGAGAAATATTCTTAGACTAGAGCTTCAACTACATGGTAAGTTTGTTCGATTTGATTTAAAAGCCTTTAAATAAATTCATCTATACATATCTCAAATAAGGCCAGACCGCGCTTTTTTATTTCTTGGTTTGCGGATCCGCCGGCCGTAAAAATCTGGAAAATAAAACAAAAATCGAAAATACAGTTCAATGACTATAACAATGAGAGTTCTCGTAAATTACATCTTTTCACTCCTTACGACTTCAAATTCACACAAATATCACAAATTTGAGCTCTAAATTTTTCACGGTATGCAACGCAAAAAATACAATTGCCCACAAACAATGGCATGGCTAATGCGCGCAGACACTTTTTTATCTCAAGCACTCAGTCCAAATATATAGTATAGGTCAGTGGACGTGATGGAAATAATTGACACACGGACTTAGGCAGTTGCGATATTGAAAGAAATCGATATATCGATATCGAAAAAAATATCGATAATATCGACTATATCGAACTATGCAAATGAGAAAACGTAATTTAGTCAACTTGCGTGTATACGCATCACAAACAGTTAAAAAGAAGTGTGTGTTATTTTGGTACCTTGTTTTTGTATCTGCGAAGCAGATATATATGCTATCGCAAACGTGACCGTATGTTAACACATAGCCATTTAGCGACGAGCTTATATAATTGAGCCAATTCATGATAATTTAAGCCAATCAACGATTAGTTTACATCGATTGTTTACATCGTGCCCGCATCAAACCTGCGAACGGGCATCGTTTGGCCTCGTGATTCGTGAATATTCTTTGCCATTTTCACATTTTGGCTTCGAAAATATCTTGATTTTAAAATTTTTAATCTTGAATTGGCTGTCTTGTTTTCGCCATTCTACTTGCGATATTATTCTGAAGTTATCTATCAACATGGGAACTTAATATCCTCATCTGGTAAGTAGTCAAATACCATATATTTTATTATTTACATCTATACTGACTATACAGACTACAGACTACAGTATTGCTTAAAACATTTATTGTGTCAAAACATAGCGTATTGTCAAGAAATTCGTCCTCGGCAGCAAGGCAATATTGCCAATGAACAATATCACAGGAAACTAATGTTCTCAGATATTGAATTAAATCCTGGTCCTGTATTTCTGTGTTAAACTCTGTTCAAAACAACAGTCCAACTAAGCTGTTCTCTGATGTATCATTTATGTGTGTTTAATAAAGCAAAGGTTAAAATGTTATCAGTTAAAATACTTATACATATATTATACAATACTTATACTCTTTTATTAGAGTTTACAAATTAAACAAAATTTTTACAAACATTTTCAAATGCTACTGACAGTAAAAGAATCCCCACCCTCTCTCCTCATTACATTGTCATTTTGCTTTCTCACATAAATGTTTTTGTTTTATAGAGATTAATACAAGAATGATGAATATTGGCTAGATAATTTTGTCAGAACAACCCATTTGCATTAATATGAAAAATAACTTAACAGCTACAATAATCATACTATATGGATGGATCAAATCAATGGCACACAATCTACAAAACTAAACTTGTGATACCTTGACTCAAACCGATATTCTCCCACAACACAAATTGTTTTCGTGTGGGTATGTTGTGTTAAAGTGAACAGTAAGAGTTACTTGTGGTATATCATTAACTGTGCACAGGATTGGAATTGAATTAATATATACCTCACTCATGTCCTTCAAAACATTCTCTACTATTCAGTGGTCTTCAATATATGATTGACACTTTGCTACAGTAATGCATGTTCCTCGAATAGTTTGTGTATGTTACTCAACAGTTAACATTGGCTAGGGGTGCACTGGAACCAATTTTTAAAGTTCCGGCCGGAACCGGATCTCGGGATCTGGGGAACCGGATCTAGCTTGAACTGGAAAAAAGTTCCGGCTGGAACCAGAACCGATTCATTAAGTGATATATGGTCATGTGTTACTTTGTCTGCTGCCAGACAGTCAGACACTTTCAGTCATCAAGGAGAGAGCACGCAAATGTTAGAATAAGAAGATTGACTTGAACGTCATAATAAAGTGTTATTAGTGTACATTTATCTTGTGTAGTCCAAATTTCTTCCTATGCTATTCAATAAATAAACTTGATATTCTATCTCTCTGAAAAGGACAAAGTTCCGGTTCTGGCCATGGTTTTTTTATTACTTCCGGCAGGAACCGGAACTCTGAAAAATCAGGGTTCCGGCCAGAACCTAGTTCCAGTGCACTGTGCACCCCTAACATTGGCAAGTGTAAACAACAAGTGACAGAACTTTTGCTTCATATGATTACAACAAAGTTTTGAAACTTCATGGTTTGACAGGTGACAGTTCACTAAATGGCCCAGCTGTTGGCTGTATAGGCACTTCAAATATTGTTTCCATGAAATCTTTATTTCTTGACTGCATAATTATGTTACAGTCATAAACACATTATAAAATTAGTTACATTTTCTCAGCGGGGGGGGGGCAGTTGTCCTTGCTGCCCTCCGCTAAAGTCTTATTTGCTATTATATTTATTATAATAATAAGTGATGAAATATTTCAATTGTCCCATGTCATCTTTATTATTCAGTTCCTTTCAAGGAAATACAAAATGTGAATCAAGTTTTTTCGCAAATACATGTACGCGTTGCGTACCTATTTTTAAACCTGCGTCGATTCGCGCATCATTAACAATCAAATTATTGCGAATTCCATGTTTATGAGTCATCACAAAACTATTGTTTTCAAGCGTTCAATGCCGCTGCTTGGTGATCTTCTGTGGTCACAGTTTCTCTGTTTTCGCTTTTAATTTCAATTGCCCACACACTTGTATCATAAATTCGCAATTGCCGCCATACGCACGTTGTCTAAACTTCGCCGGTAAAAACAATAATTGCCGAATAATCAGAGATTAATTAAGTTGTTTAGTTACAACTTTCGATATTTTCGATATGCGAAAAATCGAATATCGAACATCGATATTTTTGAAATATCGATATATCGCAACTGCCTACACACGGTAGTCAACTATTTCTTTATGCAGGTCAGCATACAGCTCACGTGCTGGCGAATTTAGTTTGAACCGTCCTGAATCAAGATTTCGTCCAAATTATATATAGTTTCAATATCCTACCTCTATAATTACATACACAATTGAAAAAAAATACTTCACACCAGCAACTTTGATAAGTGGCACCAGTAGACGTGGCTTCTTTGACGTTTTTACCTCGTGATCCCAGGCTCTTAAAAACAAGATTGATCCATGTGCAGTATTGTATTCGCGTTGATTGACCGCAGGGGTACGGCACGGATTCGGCAAATGTCTGCTTGACTCGGCAAATTGTTTTCGGATTTATGGGCAATATTTTTCTAATATTTCATTAATTTTCAAACAAGTCCTCGGTACATTGTTGGGTGGTTAAGTCGCCCTCGCCTTGTGCACGCTAGCTCCGGGGATTGAATCCTTGAAGGAATTCCACAATGATTTTGTGGACTGCGAGTAGGTTGCTTCAAGGCCGGCGAGAGGGGGGGGAGGGGGCAGAGGGGGCAAAATACCCGGGGCCCGGAGTGCTCAGAGGGGCCCGGAAATCGTCGTGATCGATCGTAAAAAGGTACCAAATGTGAAATAAATGATTTTTCGATTGTTTTCTCAGCAAAAACGTTAGCTGAACATCGTTCACATTGCGTTTTTATCAGTAATGCGGCGATTTCTTGCAAGTAATTCGCTTTGCCCGGGGCCCGTGATTGGCTCTCGCCAGCCCTGGGTGGCCTGATCAGTTTGGGTTAGGGAAGGGGTAAGGTTCAAGAGAAAGTACCTTTGCAACTTCGTGGCAAGGTGATGTGCTGAATCTCTTTCAAGAACTTCACGTATATCTGTTTCTTCTAGTGGTTCCTTGCTGCCTTTTTTGAAGATGCCATTCATCCAGCTAAATTCAGTTGATTTTTAATTGAACACAAAATATACTTAACATTTAATTAACCCATTGAGTCACATTGCGCCCTGATGCACCCAACTTTATTATTTTACTCTGTCAAACGCCTGACGATTTTACTCGTCAAGGGACAGGGTCTTAGCTAGAGGGCCTTGTTGGCCGTGTTATCGCGGCGAAAAACAGAAAAACACGGCTAGATAAAATGAACGCGGCTTCATTATTTATATAAGGCCGTGTAGGTTCATAAAATAAGGTGTTCCTACTTACAACAGACAGAATTTCTTCCACTTTACGTCGTAAGAAAGTTTCTAAAATCTACTGTAGTTGATGAAATTGGAAAAAGTGATCCGTGATGTTTTAATGTTTTGATGGATAATGAGAACCAAAAAAAAATGGTTAAAAAATGGTTTTATAAAAAAAAATTTTTTTTTTAAATGGTTTTATGGTTATGGTATTAAAATGGTTTTAAATACCCCCAAGAGTTGCTGAAATAACTTAATATTTTAATGTCAGTACGCAATGTGAACTAGCCTTGTATTTGGTTGCAAAGCATACAACAACGGCATACAGGCAATGTCTGTTGTTGGTGAGCATAACTACAGATATGCACACCCTGGTCATTTAGAAACACGCCCAGGATCTAAAATCTTAGCTAAGACCCTGGGGAGAGCGCTGGCGCTTAGTGGGCTAACTGGCCTATCTGCCAATGTGTCTATGTATGTAGTTAACCCATTGAGTCGCATTGCGCCATGATGCGCCCTACATTATTATTTTACTCTGTAAATTAAATTAGTCTGTAATGAGAATTGCCTATTAACTGAGTGTGTATTTCGCGTAAAATTTATAGCGCTATTTTCTGAGGCCAAAAAAAAATATGTGGGTTTCCGGTTTCCCGACCCTACCTAGCTTTTGGACGTCGAAATCCCGACCCTAAACTTTTTTATTGGATCACGCTTGTAAGTGTTTCCACTTAGAGGAAAAAGTTTGTGAAAAATTGAAATTTGAGGCAATATTAGGGAAATTTATCTTTG
>CACRXK020013114.1:2591-14362 GCA_902702795.2 Paramuricea clavata
CCCCCCCCCTTTATTTCAAGTGAGATCATGAAAAGTTGGTCTGCACAGATGAGACATCTGTATATATTAAAATAGAAAGTAATTTCTGCTACAAAATTACTGTAGATTTCATTTAATATCAAGTAGGTATTTGTTGTCGATGTAATATACAGTGCTCACTTGTGACAATTTTTGATTTTCTTTCCTTGGTATAGTCATGATAGGCAAATAGCTACAGAAATTCACATCTAAACATTACCTTAACATTATCTAAGATCACCAAAGGCCCATTTACTCCAGATACAGTTCTGTAAGCTTCGAGAAAGACACATAAATAAATTACAATCAATTAAACTTCTAAATCACTGCCCTCCCTAGTCAAAGATAACATCAAATTTTACCAAAATGAGACCTAAAACCCATTAAAAAACGACGCTAATGCTTAGTCACATACTTATTCTTGGCTGTGAAATGTAATCTCGGGTTATGGCAGCAGTATGTTCTTTAGCAACCGCGTTTGAAGTTTGTTGATCCACATCACTGACGGGCGCCATCTTGTTTTCCAGATGACCTCACTTCACGTGACGTTTGTGTGACAGGCCGGCTTAATTTTAAGGAGGCTCAATGAAGATAGGATTGATGATGATCAGTTTCCGACAGAAAAATTAGGGTTATCATTCTATGTTTCGCGCACCAATAGTTAGGGTTAGGGGTTAGGTATTAGGGTTGGGGGTTAGGTTAGGGTTAGGTTTAAGGTTGGGGTTAGGGTTAGGGTGTGTTATACTGTATGTGTATGGAGGTATCTAGTGAACTTTTCAGGACACTATAATATCCATTACATAACGTTTACTATATTGGTGCGCGAAACATGGAACGATTACCAAAATTAGCACCAGCAAATGAATCAGTGAAGATTTTTCTTTATATTTGAGAACGGTCTGAAATTGTCTGAAGTTGTCGGTCGCCCGCGTTTGCGACCAATAAAATATCTTTGGTTTATTGAGTTTCTCAGTCCTTGGTGAACGGGTTTCCCAATTGATGGGGGATCCGAGGTACCTACGATTTAACGTCCTTATCTGAGAGGTCACGAAAGTCTAACCATTTACCGCTGTCATTGTAGAGGTAGCACTTTCTCCTCAGTTATATTAACACCTTGAGTAGAGGTCCAACCAAGGATTGAACCTAGGTCAGCTAACACTGAATACCTAGCTTACCGACTGGGGAAAACTAACATCAAGGGGCCGGATAAAGGACGATTTACACTACACGACTTTTGCATCAAACTGTCGCATGCAACCTGCCAACAACTTCAGTTGTACTGTGTAAGTCAAGCACCCGCGCACAACTAGTTACGTTGTCGCAGGTTCAGGGCCGTCCTCAGGGAATTCGTCAGGGGGGGGGGGGGTTGTAATAAGGTCATTTCAACCGACAAGTACCTGACATTTCAACCGACCAGTACAAATTATTTTCGGCGACTCTCCCTCCCGTCGCCAAAAAAATTTCGGTCAGTGTACCATTTTAGGGGTTCAAAAAATTTTCCGGACATATCAAAATTTTTCGGAACATCAAAAATTTTCCGGACATCACAAATTTTCTCCGTTTATCAAAAACATTTTTCGAAAATTTCTAAAATATTCGAAATTTTTGTAAATATGACTCAGTTTTTCTACTGCCCTGCCAACCGACTGGCGAACAGGGCCGCCGAGAGGTTGGCGGCAGCCCGGGCGAGAAAATTTTTTTCGCAAAAATATTTAACCCAAATAGCAGTCCTCCGACTAAATAGCAGTCCTGCCGACTGAATACAATTTCTGGGGGGTGGTGGTGGGGGGGGGGGGTCACCCCCACACCCCCCATATCTCCGGTCCTGAGCAGGTTGCATGCGACAATTTTAGGCAAAAGTTGTTTAGTTCAAATCAGCCTGCAGAAATTGGAGCAATGGAATACAGGAATACCGAAAATCAAATCCGGCCGAATTCATCGTTTTATCAACGAAAATTTACCCCATAGGAAAGAGCCGCGGTCTCTATTGTTTAATATAATAAAGTATAATTAAATTGATTTAAATATTCTTTCATAGTTTGATCAATATTCCTAAATCGTCTTAACATGTAATTTAAAGATAATTTGTTCTAATTAAACATCTCGAAATTCATAAAA
Organism: Paramuricea clavata; assembly: GCA_902702795.2. Taxonomy (NCBI): domain Eukaryota; kingdom Metazoa; phylum Cnidaria; class Anthozoa; order Malacalcyonacea; family Plexauridae; genus Paramuricea; species Paramuricea clavata. Next base: position 4,728 of record CACRXK020013114.1, read on the forward strand.
TGAGTTAGATTTCAAAATGTTCATAACTATTCCTAACAGTCCAATTAGCCGTTCTCACGGAGGCCAAATTCGCCATTTTTGGGGTACTTTTTTGAGAACGATGTGAAAAATCTAAGCGATATAAAAACATTTTTTTCAAATATTTAATTGTAAATTAACTTATAATGATAAGACTCACAATTATAGTCATACAAATTCCTTATCACTGCGTACAATCTCAGATTTGGAAAAAGCAGTACCAAAAATGACGGCGTGAGAAAGGCAAATTTGGTTGACTGAAATGGTACAGAGATCGAAGCCAGTTATAAAAACCTCTGACACAGCTAGCGCTGGAGGTCGCTAATTGAAGTCCAATTATTTCTAATATCCAAAACCCAGCACAAGTCCAGGGACGTAACGAAAACTTTGTCATTGAAGGAGGGTGGGGGATGGGGGGTGTAAGGGTCAAAATTACCTGATTTTTTAAATTACTTTTTACTAAAAGCAGTTTTTGAAATTTGGTGTGGTTTTTTCATGTGTACATTTAAGTGGCAGGTGTTTCTTTTGAAAGAATATACTATAGAGTATAGAACAATAGGATATGGGGCTACATCTACTAGGGGTTCCGGGAAATACTCGACCCGAAAAAAATTTGAAGATTTAGATCCTCAGAAGCATTGAAAAGTTGGCATTCTTCTTAGCTTGTTTAGTTCCCTTTTAATAACTTCCACGTTTGCATGTCAATGCTGTTATTTACCGTAATTTACCTGAAAATCAGCTTAAATTACCTAGAAATTTACCTGAAATTGCTCAAGAACAAGTATTAGAGGGGTGTTACACCCCACCCCCTACATTCACACATCCCTGTCGCTACGTTCGCTGAACACAACCTCCCTACGAGTTTTTGCTTCTGAAGGTCTCCGAAGTTCGAAGTCACAACCAGAATTGATCGATTTTAACAGCAGATTATCATTGCTTAATTTCAATGCTAAGAAAATAGACGCCTACTTTTTCATGTTCAACATTTCCCACGCTAAAACACAATGTTTCATTTTTGAAACAAATTATTTGAGTAAACTATCCAAAAACAATGCTTATAAGATTAACGTAATGAAAATCAAGCGCGTTATTGAGTTATCACAAATAATATTGCCGTTTATTTGAAACAATGTATTTTTCAATTATGAAGAAGTCGTTTGTTTACTTTTGGCCTTCATACTGCTAAGTTTAGAGTGAAACTACATCCTTGTTTTTCGATAAAATTTTTACCTTCACCTACTAGTTTGACAAAAACTCTTCAATTATCACAAAAACATGATTTTGTAATACAACTGTTTCAACTCAGGGAATAAATTGCGTTTTTTATTCATAATTATAAAACAATTTATTGGGTGTGTTATGAAACGGCAACTATTATAAATCAAATTTGATTGCGTTGTCATTTAAACAAAATATAATCAAATCAAAAGCAGGTGTCAGTGTGAGCAAAATATAATTTATACAAGAAAACGGGATGAAAAAGACTAGTTAGGATTTTAGCCATTTTTAGCAATCTTTGAATCAGATAACAAAACTCTTTCTTTCAAGCACCTCAATATGGATACTGATTTTGAAAATCAAAATACATGGTTTCACAATTCAAAGCTATTCGATTCTTTTTTGGCAAAAATATCACTGAATAGTCTACAAGTCAAATATTTAATAGCTAATTGAATCGTGTTCATTATTACGCTTCGATATTATGTCTACCCAGCTAATTACTATATTGTATTGTATTTTATTATGAATTTTATAAATTATAATACGTAATCACGAGGTATAAAAGGCGATGCTATATGTGATTCTAATAGGACTGCGCAACGGCAGCACGCATAAACAGGAATTCAGAAGAATGAAAATGAACCAACTCCCATTCCTTATAAAATGTCCAATAGAATCCAGACAAGAAAATCTATCTTTAAGGAGTATTTCCTCGCCAAGACTGCAGACTACATTCTTCACTCCAGCAAGTTCACGATTCGAGCTGAAAACATCCCACTCGCCTTACGCATCTCTCACCTACCCCTATCAGTCTCGCGAGATTGTTACAAAGTGTCACAATTGCAGTTACAAATGTTGCAATCAAGAAACAGGAAGATGGTCCATGATCTTGAAAGATCAACTTGAAAGAAAGAATGATTTAAGTTCAAAACCAGTTCATTTGGATCAAGAACAATTTTCAAGGCATCAGATTTTCCAAGAAACAAGAAGTACGACAGGTAAGACATTTCTTCTTCTTCGCTTTATTCCCTGATGGGTTGAGCTCCTCTGGCACGTTGATACGAATAAATTCTATTATGAGGATCTTCTTCTCTTTTGTTTAGTATATCTTCAGATCTCTTTTCACTGCATCCTCCATGTCATTGTCGGACTTCCAACTGTTCGCTGTCCTCCTATTTGATGTCCCCACGCAAACTTGACTGAATCTCTCTGCATTCTTTTCATATTGTGCCTAAACCATCACATTTTCATTTCTCTTATCTTCCTTGGCATCGCTACATCGCCAGTTTCGGTTGTTATGAAATTCCCGATGAAATATCCAGGTTCTGTTCTTCTTTCTTCCGCAAAGCCCATGTGACGTCTCTGAGCCATAACTCATTGGCTCACTAGTTCGGCTACGATATAAGTTTCTATAATTATGAAGTCAGGGTTATACACGATTGACTAATTGACTGAGAAATTAAATACAAATTCTTGAATTTCGTACAAACATTTATAGAAGTAGTTCCTCGCCAGAAGTGGCGACAAAGATGAGATAACAACCGAACTTAAATAAACTTAAACCAACTTTTATATACTGAATAGCTTTTGCAGTCCTACACAGTTCTAGAGATCCAGACAGAGTCATTTCTTATTGCATGGCCAATGTTACTACGGAAGGGAAACCTAAACTAAAATAAATTTGACAATCATTTGTGAAATTGTTCTCCCCAAAGGTTCAATAAAGGTCATACCCTGTTGCTTCGGCTAGCATAGGAGGAAAATCTGTGTGCACTCTTGCATGTAACATGACACGAAATAACAACGCGGAAAGTGTATTGATTGCAGAGATTGGGCCTTGATTATAGAGGATGTGCCCGCATCACGTACGCTGACTGCAATTTCATTAATTCGGAGTGATTGCATGCCTTCAAACTGTACAAAACTTTGTTTAAGCTGAAATTTTATTATTTCATAGACGAGCAAGTAGTTGTGAGAGAAACAGCAGCAGAGACAAGTACAACAACTACTTCAGGAAAGAGAACAAGAACCGCTTTCACTCCAATTCAACTTCTGGTACTGGAAACAGCGTTTGAAAAAAATCACTATGTCGTTGGATTGGAAAGAAAACAACTTGCAGTCTATCTCAAGTTGACAGAACAACAAGTTAAAGTTTGGTATCAAAACAGGAGAACGAAATACAAGAAAAATATTCAACAGAATTTCTAATAAGACATCAAATTGAACCGGTTAGTTGCAAGTAGTTTACATGCATGGAATTAAATGAACAAAAACAGACTACTAGAAAATTGTAAATAGAAATGAACTATTGAACGAAGAGGGCAGGGGCCCAACTTAATAAATCACAAAACAGGATACAACATTGGTTAATAGTTTTAACAAACATGCGTTGAAATCAGTGTTTCTTGCAAGTTGCAGCAGTTTTGGTGCTCGTATTACTTGCCCTTTACAAGCAAATCGGCCTAGGGAGAAATCTCCCATGCATATCCTGGCGCGTCACTCCCATAACAGCAGCAGGTGCATATGCATAAGAGCAGGTGAAAACGGGCATGGGAATTTCAGTACACGATTAAACAACACGGCAAAGACAAAGCAATAGCCTCTATCTTCCCGTGAGAATTGATCTGCTGTTAACAGGCAAGAAAGAACTTCGCATAACGTACGGATTATACATAGAGAATATAGCTATACAGGCAGGTAGGAAATGTGAAATAAATAGTATTGCAAAATATGGAGACTTTTAAGCCGCAGTCAAACGAGCATGGAAGTTGATGAGAGTTGGCTGTCATGAATTGTTATGCTGCAGGGGACATTTCTAAGCTCTAGATAAACAAAATAAAAGTTTGATGAGTTCTTCAACTAGGATTTAACTGAAATGAAATGACAGTTTTGGGAAAACATTAAGAACAGCTAACCAAGTGTGGCGGCCAACTCTCATGCACTCGTCCCAGTTTGATCCGGGCTTTAAGACTAAGTAGAATATTAAAAATGCATCCATCGCGCAATGTGAACATGAATACACATTGCCATTGGTTTTAGGAAGCTAATATACAATGAAAATAGTGACTTAGGAAAGTTTGTTGCTTGCCTGCTATTGTCATGCATGCATAGAAATTAAATCAGATAAATGTGAAAAGACAACATATCCGCCCGCACTTTTGCATGCATCTCGTAACTTCTGAATTGCTTTAGCTGGCTCGATCTCAATAATCAAACTGCGCATGCTCGCTTACTGTACCAACCAGAACTGCTGGCTTACGGCGCAAGACAAAGTCATTACAGATCCTCGAATAAGTTGTAACAAGATTGTTGTCAAGCCGATATGTGCGAGGATATGTGTTCGCACTGCTTGTTCTTGACAAGTCTGAAACAAGTTGTTATCACCTTGTTACGAGGTTTATGGCTGTACCACACTTGCTACAAGTTGTTCAATCCAACAGGACTAAATACAAGCTATTCGTAACAGATCGCTACGATTTGTTACGTGCAGACGATACAATGAAACAACTTGTTGCGAGTCTAGCTGTTGACCTCGTACCAAACACCTCATTACAACTTGTTTCAGACTTGTCAACAACTGCGAAAAAGCACTGCATTGCGAACACAACTTGTTGTCAGGCTGGGAGATTTGCGTGTAGACTGCAGCAGTACACCATATGCCCTAACTACTACAGGATCCAACGAAAAAACTTTTTAAGCCGGAACTGGCTAATAGTTTCAAAACTCATCGAAACCAACAGCTCCTGGTGTGATACTAATCGTTTGGTCATTGATTGATGAGATGTAGGCGTTCATCTCAGACTGCCTCATCAATATCCTGCCGAGCACAAAACAAATATATATGGAGTTGTTACGAAATGTATGCAGTGAAGATATTTTTTACAATCTTTTTTACTTCAATTTTTCTTCTTTATTTCTTCTTTACGATCAGTTTTTCACTTATAAAGAAAAAAAACCTATTAATTGAAGTATCATCTGAATTCGACGACTTCAAATGGTTATACTTTTGCATGTTTCGAACTAGAATTAAGAAACCCAACAGGTGGTAATTTATACGGATTTTTACCAAAACCCTTCTCACACTGCATGACGCAATTTTAAACTATAACATAATTATTTATTGGCTAATCGCCCATACATTGGCAAGTAAATAAAGGTTAAATGATACAAAACCAACCAACTTTCAACAACAAATTAAATTATTCAAGATAATTCACGCCGATTGTCAATACGAGGAACGTTTGTATTTCAGAGCGACCCAGGTAAGATGTTGCTATAAGTCAGTATTGTGTGCATGCATATTTCTATATATTATAGCGATGTGTTCTGGTTCACCAAATGTCGAAGAGTGCTCAATGCCATAAAATACACCAAACATAGTTTACAGCGAGTACTGTGCGTTTAATCAGACAGGCAATTGTCAAACGACGGTTGGTTTCAAATATTTATGTATACCAGCCGAGTGCAAAAGGGGCGCAAAGTATAGATATAGCATTGCCCTGATCCAAGTCTTGCCATAATTTGTCCAGGCGCATATCACATATATAATTTAATATATATTACTATATATACAGTTTTGTTATATTGAAATTTCGAGTGAAAAGTATATACAAATATTAAGCCCTTGCCAGGAGTAGTTGCAAAACTACTGGTTTCCTTTTCATTGGCTGTTTAATTATTAACTTTCAAAAACTCAAAAAACGCGCCGCGTTGTCGAATCGCGTTGTTTCATCATGTAGTTCCTCAAGTATAAGACAGGTTCTGATTGGACTTCTACTACCGCTATACCACTACCATTAAGAGACGATTAACAAATCTGAAGCATTTGATATAGCCCGAGTATCAGGCCTTGTCTCTTCTTCCTTAAATGCGGAAGGATGGAAGGGAATAAAGGGCCTGATACTGCACCGGAATTACAGGGGCCGCAAGTTAGATTCCTGCCAGAGGATCTAGTCACTCGCTATATAGACTACCCTCAAAACCTTCACCGCTTCCTGCGTTTCATACAAACATACATATACACTGAGGTAAGCCAAGTACTAAATACTATAATTAGAGTGTTCGCTGGTGCATGGGCATAGATCTCGAACAAACCGACTCCATACATGTACGAGTATATCGTTCGTACTGTATACATTTAATAAAGCTTCCCAATAGAAAGAATAGAGGTTATAGTCGTTCGGTTGAGATAACAAAACATTCTGTTTCTTAAAATCGCAGTTTAATTTAAAATCTTCCATAACTATATCGTTTTAAATATTGTGACAAAGTTGTGAGGCCAAAAGAACAGCAACAAGTTGTTCCAAAAAGTTTGATATAATCTGCACATTTGCAGCGACTTGTTATACCGTCATTAAGTTTGTAAACAAGTTGCCAATATACAGCTGGGAACACGCAATTCGAACATGCAGTCAGCGTCATATCGACTAATTGACAACAACCTTGTTCGCAGATCTGCAACAACTTACGCGTTTTTACGTGTGTATATACAGAGCCAAAGTTACGGCGCGCTCAACCGAAAGCGAAGGTAAGCTTCAGCGTATCCTGTGCATATAGAATTTTTAGTCGCCCTACTAATTTCGTTTCAATCAGTTGACATGCAGTTCTAAGTGCATGCAAACAAAATTTTAAAAAGATGTATCCTATTCCTGCGCCTTTAATACTTAATAGCATGTGAAGGGCTCTTGCGAACTTTTGGATACAGGTACTGTATTATTAGTTATTTATGAAAAGCAACTGGTAATATACGATATTGATTGAGTTAAAAATATAAGTTATAAGTTTTATACTTTTTACTCTCGACACCTACAGGCCTATATATATATACGTATAGGGTGCACCGGTGCACAAGGAACCGAGTGAAGTTGAAGAAAGACAACTCAAAAAAGGTTCTAACCTTTGTGTACACCTAAATCGTTAAAGCAAAAGCAATATTTTCGATACGCCCAAACAAACATCAACTTTCATTTCCTCCTATGAAAGAACTACCGCCTACAACGGGAGTGCCCTTATTTGAATATTTGCATTCATGTTCGGAGTCCACTTAACCTGCGTAAGAGAATATGAGCGTGTTGATAGCACGGTTCGGTCCAGGTTCAGCCTTGCTCTTTATTTTGTACATTTTCACTGAAAAAGGCATTTCATTTGCCTTAAAAGTCAATACAAAGTCAGGAAGTCTAAAATGTATACAAAGTCTAAGATGCATAAATATTTGTCTATAATGAAGGCTAAATATTGGCTTTGCAACGAAGTGTCAACTCTTCCAGCACTTGGCCGATTAATCAATCAAATGTGTATTAAGAAGCTCTCTAAGATAAGACTGCAACGGGGTTTTCCTCAGAGTGTCCTCGAGGTGTGGAGTAAGCTAGCTACTTTTTCTTGAAGCGTTATTCCTCAATAATTAAACGGTTCCTTTGCAGAACGTCTGAAGAACAAGGATGAAGATTGCCTTCCTATCTTTGTGCTATATTGCAGGTACATGTCAATATTAATAGAAAGTCCCATTTAGTTCCAGTTCCAATAGAGAGTTCCAGTTTTTAGTTTCAAAACATAACATTGGCATTGCAGAGTGATATTGAGAATTCTTAACACGAGCAGGATTTATTGTTAAAACACTTACACACCTTGTTGGTTTCTTGCGTTCTTTTCAATCCTCATTCATATTTAATCATTTTTAGGAGTATTACGGGCTGCCGTTGACGCAGCGTTTCCTTTGGACAAGAATGTGTTGAATGGCACAACAAATACCGCCAAATGCATCAGGTACACCGTGTTTAGTTTTCTCCGTTTTCACGCCATTCCTTTTCAGTCTTCGACGTCAAAGACTCGAAACAGCTCTAATCACGATTTAACCATGCCCATTACGAATAAACTATTAAAACCTGTCGTATTTCACAGGCTCCTGACATCAAGTGGTCTGCAAGTCTAGCCAGTGATGCACAAAAGTGGGCAGACTATCTTGCTGCAAATAACCAATTTAAACACGACCCAAATCTTCAGGGCCAAGGAGAAAACCTCTACGGGAGTTCTGGAGACAGCCAACAATCCTGTCGATATGCAACTACAGCATTCTATAACGAGGTGAAGGACTACGATTTTGATAATCCTGGATTCACAAAGGGAACTGGACATTTCACCCAGGTACATAGTTTTTCTTTCACACTTTCTATCAATCCCACTTTCATTGATCCTACTAGCCTTCTTCGGTATCAATATTTTCTATCTCCCTTTTTTCAGCATATTTCTTCCTGCTAATCCTCTCACCTTTTTTCATTTCACATCTCCACACTTCTCCCCTTTTTTCTTTTCTTTCTTTCGTTTGTCTTATTGTCGAAATGCTTTCAGCCAGACACAACTTTCCTTGCCAATCACCAAGACTAAAATTAAACTTCATGTTTTTCATAGGTCGTATGGGTCAAATCAACAGAGTTCGGCGTTGCTAAGGCAGAAAAAAATTCTGGTGGTACAATATTGGTATTTCGTTATTCTCCACCAGGGAACTACCTTGGACAATTCCCTGAAAATGTCAAGCCTAAGGTCTCTGGAGTTAGTACGATCCCTCCTAACGTCAGTACGATTCATCCCGACAATAGTACGACCCCAACTGGGTCAGCTGTATGTCATGGTACATCAATCATACACATACTGACAATTGGAATTTTGTCACTTTTGCTGCAAGCACTCGCATAGATTTAGGTCATAATATACACGATCTTTTAAATCTATTTGTAGTTGCACGGCCCTCGCAGGAATCAGGTCTTATTCCTTTATTATACAGATATAATTGTGTAATTGTTTGCATGACGTATTAATCTCTTTGTAAATCCTTATTACCTAGGGCTAGGGTAAAAATAACCAATGGACTGTAACATACATATCTTATATAGACTAGATAGCGCATCTCTTTTAGTAAAATTGAAGCCAAGAATATTCCAGCGGTTACCCCCATGAATAGATGGCGGCCATGTTGGCGTTTCCCACTCGCTAATAAACGCTTTAAAAACAACAATAACTTTCATCATTTGAATAGTTTAAAAATGTATTTGGAATAGGTTTACCTTAATATTTAAGTTCCGTGTTTAAGAAATAGAAAACATACGAATCTTCTCATTTCATGGGAATATCCTGAGTCTGCAATCACGGCTTCAATTTTTAAATTGTAGAATAATTAGATGCACTATCTAGTGTATATAAGATATCTATGGACTGTAATAGCTGTAGCAATCACGGTGTTGTAGCGAATTTAATAACTGATTGTAAATTTAGTCGTTGCTGGATTAGTCATTAATCTCATTGTTGGGTGTGACGTCCGAGGCCATTATCGACATAAAATGTAGACATAATGTGCTCAGACCAAGACGATTTTGATCATACGTTTACACTGTTAACATTTCCAC
>CACRXK020013115.1:0-14360 GCA_902702795.2 Paramuricea clavata
TTTTTGCCTATACAAATTAAATCATAGCACGATATTCTGAGGGTTGTTTCTCTCCGATAAAATAATGGATTTTTGGGCAAAATTTTGCTTAAAATTTTGAGTCCAATTTTGGGTCCAATTTTGAGTCCAATTTTGAGTCCAATTTTGGGTCCAATTTTGGGTCCAGTCCATGGGTCCAGTCCATGTCAATTTAGTGTCACTCGTCACAACAGGCGGTTCAATATCACTCACCACAATAGGCAGTTTAGTATCACTCACCACAATTGGCGGTCCAATGCTGTGCGCCTCGGCAGGCAAATCAATATTTTGCTCAGATCATAGTTAATATAAACTATGCTCAGATCGACAACAAATATCGAAAGTGAACAGTGAACTCATTCTCCAAACACGATACAATAACAAGTTTAAAGTTTTGGTAGGTCTCTCACGGACAAATACTACACGAAACCCGGCGGCAAATGAATCAAATGATAAGCCCGATTATTCATCGCTTTTATTAATACATTTTGTCGCCTTATAATAAAATACTATATTTTAATGTCGTTGGTGACCATTGAGTTAACTAAGGCCTGTTTCAAACGTCGAGCTTCTCATGTGCCGAACGCATTTATAGAAACAAGCGAGGTCTAAAAGGTTTTTATAGGCTACAGTAAATTATTAAAGGCACGTACACCGCTTACCTCTAGACTTAACATCAAAACAGTCATTGCCTTGATTAATGTTCCCTCGGATAAAAATTGCCATAATTTGTAGATAGCTTCAGCGTCAGATTGTGTATTTTTTTAAAAGTATAGGAAAGAAACATATGTGTGCATCATCCTGTAACTGCTTCCTGTGCCCCCGGCAAGCATAATTTATTTTCGTAACCCCCCTGAATCGCTGACATACAAACACAAAAAATCGAGATTCAAGCTGGTCTACTAAACTCGGCGCGTGGAGACTGGTACCGTCGAGAATAGTGTGCTGCCTCGCTGAGGCTCGGCAGCAATAACACACATCTCTGGTTACTACAATTGTTCTAGTTTACGAGTCAGTGCGAGCACAAATTGAGAGCTAAGTTTTGAGGAGTTCACTCCTCTGCTGGTTCTCACAGAATCAACTAACACACATTTCACAACCTTTCCATATATATTTAAAAACAATCCTTGTTGCAACGTTCAGTCTGTGCCGCAATGGCCAACTGACTGAGACAATCAGTTTACAATAATTTTAACTATCTTAATTTACATGCAAGTGACACGTCACCTCTGAGGCTGCAGGTTCGAGTCTCACTAAGTACCTTCTCAGTGCGACTCGAACCCAGTCCCCATGTGAAAAGAGTAAAAGTCAACGCTCTGCCGAAAGCCGTGGGTTTTCCCCGGGTACTCCGGTTTCCTCCCACAGGGAAAGTTGACAGGGTGGGTTAGGTAAAAAAAAGGGCCCACAGTAATTGGCATATGCTGTTGTGGTGACCCTGCCCTAGTTGGCAAAGCTAAATAAATAAAAAAAAAACCCAACTTATCATTAACAAAATACTGTTCCAATGAGATAATCCTAGCCCATGGCTGAGGAATCTAAGTTATTTCCTACTTACTTTAATCAACTAAATATATCTTTTAACAATAACATAACTAAATTAACTAATACAATATAAGATGAGCCAGCTCATCTCAACTGAATGTATATGGGGCGCCAAGTGTAAATTTATTATTTAGTTGAAAAACGGGTGAACTTTTCCGTTATTTATAAATAATGGAATAAAGATGACATTATTTATATATAATAACTTTTAGAGATTTACATTATTTATATATAATGAAAGTTGTAAAACAATTATTTATATATAATAACTTTAGGAGATCTGTATTATTTATATATAATGAAAGTTTTAATGCTATTATTTATAAATAATGAAAGTTGTAAAACAATTATTTATATATAATAACTTTAGGAGATCTGTATTATTTATATATAATGAAAGTTTTAATGCTATTATTTATATATAATGAAAGTTGTAAAACAATTATTTATATATAATAACTTTAGGAGATCTGTATTATTTATATATAATGAAAGTTTTAATGCTATTATTTATAAATAATAAAAGTTGTAAAACAATTATTTATATACAAGTTGGTTTCTTAGAGTAATTATTTATAAATAATGTGCTGTTTCGTCTCTTATTATTTACATATAAATAAGTTGACAAATCTATTAGTTATAGCAAAGCTGAGTGCAGTTTAGTAGTTATTTATAAATAAGTATTGCATTGCTCGCTTACAAGCATTATTTACATATAATGGAATTTCGCGTATCCAGACCTCTCTCAACTCTCACGCATTCGGCGTGAGTCTCACGCAATTCGCTTCAGTCTCACGCTCTCACGCCAGACCTCTCAATTCTCACGCATTCGGCGTGAGTCTCACGCAATTCGCTTCAGTCTCACGCTCTCTCTCACGCCACGTTTAGTAAATCTAACGCATAAAAATTTTTTTGGGCAATCGGGCAATATTCGATCAACAGTCGGGCAATTTTGGGTTGCAATAAAAAAAAATGTGACAAATTCTGTAAATTTTGTCTAAAATTAAGTCAATTTTTTGGCAAATTTTGTGATTTTTCGAAAATTTTGTGTACGTTCGGAAAAATATTGGTTGTCCGGAAAATATTTTTGACCCCTAAAATGGTACACTGACCGAAATTTTTTTGGCGACGGGGAGGGGGGGTCGCCGAAATAATTTTTCCGGAAAAATTTTTTTCAATCTCACTCTTAACTTCTCTGCAAAGTTGAGAGGTCTGCGTATCATAAATTTACACCTTCACGCGCCAAGTGGAAATTTATTATTGGCGGGAAAAATGCGTGGTTACCAAGGCTGAAAGCGCTCCTTATTAAAATATGGCCGCTGATCGCGAAACTCTTTCGAGGACGATTTCAGAAGCCGTTTCTAGAGCAGTTACCGACGCATTGACTGCAACATTATCGCCGGTATAAAGTATAGATAATATTTCGCCCTTTTTTCCTTTTGAATTTTCTATGAGTAAAGAACAGTGTATAACCGAATGTTTGTATTTTATAAATCTCAATAGCAACTACCTCGTGTTGACTCACCAGCTGCTATCTCCCAAGCCCGGCAAGGTTATAGATTCATGTCTCGCTATTTACAATGCTAACTCTAATCCTAACCCTAACCGCTAACCCTATTAGTGAGACATTAATCTATATCCCCCGGCAAACTCTTCCGCTGGCACATCTGGGACTGCAAGCAGTAGTCGGATAAGGGAACAGGTGATTATGGTTTTAAATCTTTTCAAATAGAATTTGGATGTACAGAAGCGTAGGGTCCGTAGGGGAAAGGGGAGGTTGATGATTTTCAAGGAAAATATCAAATTAGGGGTGGATCATTACTATTTTTAGCAATGTTTTGGGGGGTGCATGGGCTCAGGGGGGTGAGTTGCCAAAAATTATGTACCTTGAATTTTCTAGCCCCCCCCCCCACTCCCTGTATGTTATAACCAGTCCCTAAACACATAGGTGGACTGGCCAGTGATAAACCCAAAACGGCACCCCCCCCCTCCCCTATACTTCTGTACATCCAAATTCTATTTGAAAAGATTTAAAACCATATTCCCTTATCCGACTACTGCTTGCAGTCCCAGATGTGCCAGCGGAAGAAAGAGTTTGCCGGGCTTGGGAGATAGCAGCTGGTGAGTCAACACGAGGCAGTTGCTATTGAGATTTATAAAATACAAACATTCGGTTATACACTGTTCTTTACTCATAGAAAATTCAAAAGGAAAAAAGGGCGAAATATTATCTATACTTTATACCGGCCATAATGTTGCAGTCAATGCGTCGGTAACTGCTCTAGAAACGGCTTCTGAAATCGTCCTCGAAAGAGTTTCGCGATCGGCGGCCATATTTTAATAAGGAGCGCTTTCAGCCTTGGTAACCACGCATTTTTCCCGCCAATAATAAATTTCCACTTGGCGCGTGAAGGTGTAAATTTATGATACGCGAAATTCCATTATATGTAAATAATGCTTGTAAGCGAGCAATGCAGTACTTATTTATAAATAACTACTAAACTGCACTCAGCTTTGCTATAACTAATATATTTGTCAACTTATTTATATGTAAATAATAAGAGACGAAACAGCACATTATTTATAAATAATTACTCTAAGAAACCAACTTGTATATAAATAATTGTTTTACAACTTTTATTATTTATAAATAATAGCATTAAAACTTTCATTATATATAAATAATACAGATCTCCTAAAGTTATTATATATAAATAACTGTTTTACAACTTTCATTATATATAAATAATAGCATTAAAACTTTCATTATATATAAATAATACAGATCTCTTAAAGTTATTATATATAAATAATTGTTTTACAACTTTCATTATATATAAATAATGTAAAGCTCTAAAAGTTATTATATATAAATAATGTCATCTGTATTCCATTATTTATAAATAACGGAAAAGTTCACCCGTTTTTCAATTAAATAATAAATTTACACTTGGCGCCCCATAAATGTATGCCTAGAATGTAATTGCTGACGTGTGCTGAATATTAATTAGGAAAACTGCTAAAATGTTTCAAGATATAGTCGGCACAATTATTGATTTATTGGTATAGCATGGGACGTTAGAATCTCTAAATAAGGGAACAATTTATATTCAATATCAATCAATCAATCAAAATATTTATTCAGGATAATTTATTCCCATGGTTTTTACCTGTATCGGACTTTTCTAACCCAGTGTTTTAGCAAACACGAAAATTCATTGGATTTTTGAATTTTTTAACGAAAAAGAAAGTTGTTTGTGCGACATCTGAAATCTTCACTATTTAAACAGAACAATCAATTATTTGACTCGTACGAATGCCAGACGAGAGTCTAGTGTATGAATTCATGGAATTAACATTACAGTATATTTCCACTGTCTAGCTGATATTAAATCTCGCAGCTAAATCCAGATTTGTATTTTCATTGCAGCCTGGTAGAGGTCCTCCAAGTGATATTCGCCCGCCTCCCCCTCGACCCTTGATGTCGGCCACCCCTCAAGGTTTCCCCAACCAACAACAACAGAGAGGAGCACCCCCCGCCCCTCCAAACCAAAATCAACGAATGCCTATGATGCCTCCTTTCGGTATGCCTCCAATGGGGATGCCCCCACAGGGAGGTTTTCCTCCACAGGGAGGTTTTCCACCTCATGGGGGTATGGGCCCACCTCAAGGTATGGGCGGGCCACCCCAAGGTATGCCCCCTGGACCTGGAATGCAGGGGATGCCACCACCTGGAATGCCGATGATGCCATTTGGGTTTCAACAATTTACCAATCAAGGTATGTGTGTACAAACATTTGATTTAATTAGCCTTTCTCACGCCGCCATTTTTGGGTGGCTTTTCAGCCGAAGTCTGCGAGATAAGTCCACATAACAGCGACTTTTTATAATTTTTTGGACGAATGATGGTAAATTTGCTTTGTAAATAGTTAGTTTATTTTGAAAAATTGCTTTTTACATTGTTTTAATTGTCTGCATTGGTTAACGAGAATTAGATGCCACCCCAAAATGGCCGATATTCGTCATCGTGAGAAAGGCTAATTGTTAAAGGCAAATGTCAGATATACAGTGACACGGTACAAAGCATAACAGGAATGAGGTGTCATATTTTATGCAGAAAATGTGGCGTATACGAAATTCGCCACCACATGGTAGGTGTTGCTGTTATATAATTATACTAATTTGAATAGCATGCTAGCTTTTGAACAAGTGTACTTGTCATAGTTTTGCTTAGCCTGCATGGCAGGCGGTACTAGGAAATACCGCCTGCCGCAAAACTGGGTGTAAATGAACTACCGCCCCTGAAGCATCAACGCTATTTATAGATGTCATTAATTAAGTAAATATTCAAAATTAGCCACTCCCAAGTTGCTCCCAAGTCCTAACCTGAAGTTCAGGCCCTATCACAGAATAGGGCCTGACACAAAACCTATCTAAAGTGTGGGATTCCCGTCCACCTGGTGGACGGGAAATCTGATTGGTTGATCAGCATCATGAAGGATTTTGATTGGTTGCAAGTTCACATAAACAACATTTTTAAAAATAGCTCGGTCAAGGCGAGAATTAATATAAAGGTCAAAGTCAAACGCACGTAACAAATTCCATTATCGATTTCTTCGAATTTCTTTTCTTTTAAGCTTTATGGCAGAAAATAAATCAAACAAACAGTATTTTGAAAGGGCTTCATCAAAATCTTTGACCAATTTGGACACACACGACGCTGAAAGAACAGCCAAACTAGTCATGTATTCGAAAGCTTGTTGTTGACAGCCAAGATGTTCTGCCAACTTGCTTCGCCGGCAAAAGTCTTATTTTTAATATCAGGTCCTACCGGCGTAATTGTTTTCTGAGCTACATCGCCATCTTCGTGGTATGATTGAGAAATTAATTGTTGCTGTTATTAGCCCGTTGTCGTTAGAGTATATCCGCGTCCAGCAAGTTGAGACCTTGCGAAAGCTTGGCAGTCAAGCCGTGCACAGAACTGACTAATTAAATCTTTGTTTGCTGTTCGCCTGTTCGGTTAAATAGAGAAACTGACTCTTAATTATATAAAAGTACCTTGAATTTTTAAGTTTAATTAAAAAGCAAAATGCTCTGCGGACATATTCATGGATCTTGTCTAAAAGTACACACGAGTGACCACGAGTGACCACGAATGACCACGAGTGACCACGAATGACCACGAGTGAGTTCTGTGTTTAAAAGTCATAAAATAATAATAAAAAACTATTTTAAGGTGGCTCCATAGGGTTTTTGCATTATACTACACTTTTGTATCCAGAAAACTCCCGTTTCTTCACTTTACATGAGACGAAGACGAAATTTATTGGACACATTGACAATGCTCTCCTGAACATTGCAATGTGCTACTTTTGTGCTGAAAGTCTGTTACCATGGCAACAGCGTGCTTAGGATAAGGCTCAAAATTTGTCTTTTTTCGGCCATTTTAAAATTCCCTTCGGGAAATTTTTTTTAGTTTTTCGACTATTGTACACGTCAGTCCACAGGAACATAGCAAAGCATCTGAAGTTGGGGGGGGGGCGGGGTTGTCGGAGTATTTTACCTGAAATTTGAATTTTTAATAAATATTTACCTAAGGTGTAATAATTATAATAAAGCTTCTTGTGGTTTGACTTGCACTGTCATACTAAGTTTCGGGAGAAAACGGGGTTTGGGAGTCCTCCCCCAAAAAATTGCTCCATTTTTGAAGCTCTAGGAGTGCAATTCTGGCGTTTTCTAAAGCAAATTCGCAAACAAATTGGATGTAAATTGACTGTATATTTTACAAAAATGGTTATCATTCACACAAATAATTACTTTATCACGCAAATTTTACCTGAAAATAACAAAATTTTAACTGGAATTTTACCGGATTTTTGTCTGAGTTTCATAGTTGTGGGGGTTACACGTCACAAATAGGGGCGTAGGGACCGGGGAGGCCAGGAGGGCCAAGGCCCCCAAGTTTTCAAAAGTGCCCTTTTTTCGGTGGCAAAGTGCCCTTTGTGTTCGTGAAAAATGTTGTTCAGATTGCATTTTTGCCTCAATGGGCTTTGATTAATGCCAACATTTCCGCGAAAAATGTTTTAGGTGCCTTTATGATTGCATTTATTTCTCTTCCCTCCCTCAGGACCGTAGCGAGGGAAGCTATTGAGGGGGGGGGGGTTAACCCCCCCCCAACTTTTTTAAAATCAACATATTCGGAGAATCGGGTTGGCCATTAGGAAAATTACTAACGGCAATAATAGTATAACAAAATTTTGGTTGTTAAACAGAGAAAATATAATATAATTGTATTGTCAGTATAAACTGATTTACGAAATCATGGCATTTACGTGCATTCCATTTAACTGAAATCGTAAATCGGTAAATGTTTTTCGGTTTATTACTTCTCAGGGTCGAAGCAACCGCGAGGGGGTGGGGGCTTGGGGGGAGGGCTGCAGCCCTCCCAATAATTTGCTAATAACCATTCTTTTGTCAAGATCATGCAAACCTTTATCATTTAAATAGTATACCTTTGAAATAATGACAATTGATTAATTTTAAGCGGTTACATTATCCATGACAAACTGCAAAGATCATATTATATATATACTTTCCTGCAACTTCCCCAATATATAGTTAATTAAATACGCCTTAATTTTCCCCCATTTAGTACAACTAAATTGCAAGCAAATTGTAAATTTCGACATACTAAAACGCTGTTTTCTGACCATCAGAATTCTGTCAAAACTTTCCCAAAGTCCAGGAAATGGCATTTCAGAGACTCTAAATTTAAAAATTTCCTCGGGCCTTTGGCCCTCGTTCTCAATTACCCCCAATCAAAAAGAGATTCCTACGGCACTGCATGCTTCTGTAATACGTCTGTGCGTAAAATATGCGTATTTTTGTTTTTAAATTGCGTCTTCATTTTCCGAATAGCAAACACCTTCGTGGTTTCGTAGGCCATGAAATATTCGGAAATTTTTTTCGTCATTCGGCCTACACCCCCCCCCCAATTATACATGCTAGCTACGGACCTGCCCCCCCCCGTCGCCAACATTTCCGGGAAAAATTTTTTAGGTGCCGTTTTCATTCTAAAAGTGCCCCTCGAAACCGAGGCCCCCCCAACTTTTCGATGCTTCCTACGCCCCTGGTCACAAACTTTGCACATTTCTTAATACCGTAAACCTCCGACTATAAGCCCTGGGCTTATATACTTTCGTAAGCGATTTTTGATGGACCTATACAAGGGGGAGCTTATATACGGGTGGGCTTATACATGGACGATCTTTTGTGTTAGTAATATCAAGTCAGACATAAACAAGTCAGTCATAAACAGGGAAAAAACGTGTATTAAGCAGCGATTACTGGGCTTATTTTAATTGGGGGACTTATATTCGGGGGGCTTATATTTGGGTGGGCTTATATTCGAGGGGGGGGCTTATATTTGGAATGATGTGAGCGTTAGTACATGTGGTGGGCTTATACAAGGGGGGGCTTATATTCGGGGGGGCTTATAGTCGGAGGTTTACGGTATCGGCTAAACAAGCTCAATATCCTTTTTTCTTAAAATTTTATTGAAGGGAATAATCTAAGTAACGTTCCATAGAATTTTTAAAAATTGAAGAAAAAAATCATTATACGAGAAAGATCTTCTATGCATATTTGTAAATTTTTAAAACGGCCGGAAAAAGACAAATTTTCGGAGCTTAATTATTCTAAGCACGCTGTTACCATGGTAACGGAGTTTAAGCGCAAAAGTAGTAAATTGCAATGTTCAGGAGAGCATTGTCAATGTGTCCAATAAATTTCGTCTTCATGTTATGTAAAGTGAAGAAACGGGAGTTTTCTGGATACAAAAGTGTAGTATAATGCAAAAACCCTATGGAGCCACCTTAAAATAGTTTTTTATTATTATTTTATGACTTTTAAACACAGAACTCACTCGTGGTCATTCGTGGTCACTCGTGGTCATTCGTGGTCACTCGTGGTCACTCGTGTGTACTTTTAGACAAGATCCATATTCATGAGAATATAAATTTTTAGTTGTGTAACGAAATCTACAACACTTGTCAATCATATTGCATGTGTGTCTAAAAATAACATGTGGGCGTCCCACGGTCTAGACAGGTTTTGTGTCAGGCCCGTATTTCAAATTAGGGCCTGAACTTCAGGTTACCCAAGTCCCAACTGCCCAACATAAAATAAATTCCTTGATTCTCATCACCGCCCCACTGAATTTTAAAATCCTCGTGAAAATGTTTTATATTTCGTTATACAATATAAATCTACCGCCCGACCGCAAAATAATTCAAGACAGTTAATTTTTTTATATTTTATATAGGGTTTTTATTGCCATTTTAAACTTCCAATTTGAAGCAAACAGAATTTTGAATGAAATTTCATTGTATTTTAAAGAAACTCAGTCATTTTGTCATTGTTCGTGGACATACGAACTATTGATATATAAATTATATAAATATAAAATATAAAAAATAAATCTCCCACTGTCTTCGACATTTCAAAGTGTAGACTGTGTCTAGTGATGACAATCAAGGAATTTATTTTATGTGTTAATATAAACCAAGCCCGTTTAGCCGTTTAGCTGCCTTAAAACGGTGGTTTAATAAGCTCAAAATACAAAGCATGCAAGTCTATACTATAGATTCATCATCAGTCAACAACCAAACTGAAAGTATTGAACCTTATAGAACGATAGTTTTTATTTGTTTACAACTATACATATTCAACGGGTATATAAGAGTTTAACTGTTATTTGATAATTACTGCATCAACTGGCCCCTTGTTTATACTTTGGAGGTTCGTATATATTATATCGATAAAGTATCTTTGGTTCAGAACATGATAGGCCTATATGAAAATCCCACCGTTCGATTCAGTGAAGAAATATCTCCTAATTTCTATCGATAGTTTTAGTAAAATGTCAACATCATTGCGATTTATGGGCTTTGAAAGTCAAGCGAGATCGTATATTATCAAATTAATACGCATGTAATTGTCTGAACGAAAATATAGACTAGCCCATACCTTTCGCCGATCATAACTTCGGCCCCTTCGGACGTATCTTCTTTGTTAAATATTCTTGTTCGAATCGCTATAAAAAACACTACTTAGAGTGTTATTTTTCAGCTTGTATCTTTAAATTTGCTTCTTTTGTTACATTTATGGTATTCCATTTCTGGTCTGACTTGACGTGAACTAATTTCAAAACGCAGAGTTTCAAAACGTCAAAACATTTGGTTAATGATTAACATTTAACCGAATTTAGCCGTTGATTGACAACTACATAAAAATACTAACCAATCCGTTTTTTCCGTTCACCAGCGGACGGGGAATTCAAAAACCCCTAGTTTTGCGGCAGACGGTATTTCCTTTGACTCCCTAATTTTCGCTGCCTGTAGAAATACCGCCTGTCATGCAGGCTAAGTTTTGCTTGGCAAGCTTGCCTATGCAGACGAGCAAATACAATTTGCCATTTGAAGACTTTTCATGAAAGAATTGTCCGTAACCTGTCTTTTGTTTTGGCGCTTTCCAAGTATTTCCTTTTTGGCACTGTATTTCACATTGTATTGCGATTACTACAAAAGGCCGAAAGCAATATATAGGAGTGCTATACAGTATAAATCAAGTATGCCCCCCCCCCCATGCACAGCTACAGTATGTCCTTCACAACTGTTTGTCTAACTTCGAAGTTTTAACTAATAATTTTCTTTTGGATTTCATCTTTGTTAGGTATGCAAAATCAAGGAAGGTAGCAAGATCTTTGTGGATATATGTGAACAACTGTTATTTTTTGCGAAGACATGGAATATTTACAGTTTGTGTACATTATGGGACATGGAGCAGCATTATGAAAGTCGTCATGCAGTTTGCCGTAGGTTTTATACTAAGTAACGAAGGTCAGTTGAGACTCATAAGAGTTGATACAAGCGAATAACTTCTCAAAAAAACTTTTCTTTTGGTCGCAGCTATTGTGACCAAGCATAGCCTATCGAAGGGAAGATGGCTGTGAAACTCATTAGAATAACAATATAACTCATCTATGTAAGTCAACGTTTATTCATAAATCTGGTCCTTTCACCGTCACATGTGTATTGTATTTTTACCAAATCCACCAATAGCAATTTCCAGCTTCCCTATTGTTCGAGTCACGGATAGGTGACTTTCCTAAAACATTCCTATTGGTTAGTTGGGCAAAAATACTATTGTTATTCTAATGAGTTTCACAGCCATCTTCCCTTCGATAGGCTATGGACCAAGTAACACTAGATTCCCCTTATTACGTTTTCGTAGCGCTTTGCATTGTGGTTATAGTGGTATCACTGATATTCAAGATGGCTTATTTTTTGTCCTGACCGGTGCAAGAACTTTAAAAGAAGCTAGGGTCAGGTGCGCGATAGGCAACAGCAAAATATTCCCGAAAACATCCAATATTTTCATTCGAGGCCGCTATCTTTATCAGTGATACCACTATAACCATAATGTAAAGCGCTACGAAAACGTAATAAGGGGAATCATCAATTAGGGGCCTTTAACTACACTCTTGGACTTAACACTTGAGACCATTCATGGTATTATTGCTAAAAGAATATACATTGACAAAGCAAACTTCGTCCCCCCGCCCCCCTCTCCCCCATATTGTAAATAACCCCGAAACGGAATTTTGGTATTTTACCACCACTCAAGCTTAACATTGAGTTGGGGTGGGGGCGTAAGAAGCTTAACGTATTTTAAATGGACTTTATCAGAAGAGGTATGCGAATTTTGTATAAAGGAAAAGGTATGTCCCTCAACCAGTTATGTCCAAGATTGTAGCAGGAGGGCGACGGCTGAAATCCCTCGAGAGTTTTAGGCATCGTCCTCTGTTTATTCACCACAACAAACTGAAGATGTTCATGCCTTGTTTACAAGGCCAGCTTTTCAAGACGCGAGATGTGATGGTCAGTGCATTGGTAGTCCCTGTCTTAAGTTCCTGAAACTGTAATAAATTCCTGCAATGGATAGATACACGACAATGTCTCTTTAAAGTCGTTATTGGAAGGATATTGTAGATGGAAATTATCGAGTGGAAATTTATATACATTTAACTATTATTCAACTATTATTCAATCGAGTGAGATGCCAACAAAATCTTGCTATTTACTCATAACTTGTACATGGCAGTACTCTAGTATATATACATGAACTTGTGGTTAGAGCTCGACTACTGGCTTCTGTAGCTCAGTTGGTTAGAACGCTGCACCAGAATCGCAGGACCGCAGGTTCGATTCCTGCCAGAGGACCTATAGTTGCATTTTTCGCAGCTGTTCCTGATTAAGTCTAATAAATGTATATAAATTTCCACTCGATAATTTCCATCTACAAAACACTTCAACTATTATTCAATCAAGTGAGATGCGAGAAACTGTTAGAACCTCTTCTAACATTTTGGCAATACCACAGTAGATTTGTGGTGATCACAATGTCCGCCATTGGCTTCTTTTGTGCATAGAGGATGCATTATCCATCTAGTTCAGATCAGTGGTCCTGAGGTACCAATCAATATCCTGACCGGATTGCAGGGATGGAAAAAAATATTTTACTTTCTGGGACCGCAAGAGAACATTGAAAATTTTCCGCAAATAGTAAAGTAAATGGACACTCGGACACTGTAACTGTGTGACACTAACAAGTTGTCAAACTGGATGTCATCTATCAAAAATATTTCAGTGCACTGAGAATCATAAAATATAACCTAAAACTAATTTAGATAACATGCATGCCATCAAGGGTCTGATCCTAAGGTAAATACAGATGTCAAAAAAGACACTATTAGGGGGGCACTATCAGGGGGATCCATGATCAGGGTGTCCCAGATTGGCTAAAAATGCATTTGCCATACAACATTTGTTACATCATAACATTTATACACTATCTCACTATTAAGATGGATGGATTTACAATTGCATTTCGGAGGTCATGGTGTGAATTTTCCTCTGACAATTTTCCCTTTCCTCTCTACAATTTTTTTCTTTCTTGGGAAATGATGACGGAAATATTTTCTGGGAACTCAAAAACATTTTCTGGGACCAATGGTCCCGTGGTCCGATACTTTTTCCACCCTTGCCAGGTTGTGTTGTGTTACTTCAGCATACATATTGGAATGCACGCGCACGTTAACTTTTTGTTTGTCGGCCAATTTACGGTTCGGATGGAAAACAGCCTGTGTTAGCTTTGAAATCACATGTGCCTATACACGAATATTATATATAAGCCTATACACGCGAAATCCGATTGCGCATCCAAATGACGCGTTCTGAGTCGGGCTTTGCCCGAATTCAAAGGAAAACATGTAGCTGTGACTGGATGATTGAAAATATGCGTATTAAAGTATTCAAATGTTCAGTCATCCGTTCGTGTTGTATTGTAGTAATATGTAATCATGAGTGCATGAGTGAACATTTCAATACTTAAATACGCATATTTTAAATCATCCAGTCACAGCTACATTGTTTTTCTTTAACTGTGATTTCTGCCCGAATTTCGCGATTCGTGTATAAACCATCAATTGAATCGGCCGAATAAAACCGGAGCGTGTGTGCACGACTTAAATTAAAGGCCTGATTCCAAGTTGAATAATTTTGGTATGGAAGGTTACTGTTCTGATCCTTCGGGCCTCGAAGAATGTTTGGGGCCCTCATCGGCAGCGTAACCAACTGTATTTTGCGTTTTTTCCGATAAACTTATAACCAGTAGGTGAAAAAAGTGTGCTCGACATTACAACAACAAAATATGGAAATGGAGCCCCCCCCCCCCCCCCA
>CACRXK020013116.1:0-14359 GCA_902702795.2 Paramuricea clavata
GCAGCAATCAAAACACAAGTAGTTTTCAGCCTGATCAACTAAACTGGAATTAAAATAAATGCAACAGGTCTTTAATTATACTGAATAAATGCAAGAACAGTGTCAAATGGTGAATATCTATTCTATGACAACTAGGCAATTTATATAATTTTTGGATTGTTTTCAATATGTTTTTCCCTCATATTAATAGAGTACCAAAACATTTCACTTGAAAATGACAATTGCTCATAACAGTGTTCCTGTGTCAAATGGGACATTTGTCCAGGGCGGCAAGGGATGGGTTATCCCACCATAACACTTAGTATGCAGCAATCGAAACACAAGTAGTTTTCAGCCTGATCAACTAAACTGGGATTAAAATAAATGCAACAGGTCTTGTATATACTGAATAAATGCAAGAACAGTGTCAAATGGTGAATATCTATTCTACAGTATGACAAATAGGCAATTTATATAATTTTTGGATAGTTTCCAATGTGATTGTCCCTCATATATATTGATTAATAGAGTACCAAAACAATACATTTCACTTGAAATGACAATTGCTGCATAAAAATGTTCCTGTGTCAAATGGGACATTTGTCCAGGGCACCATAAGGCATAACACTTCATATGCAGATCGAAACACAAGTAATTTTCAGCTTTAAATGTAGCTCATTTTGGGTTAACTTGAATCATAGTTTCTTTGTATACAAAATAGTTTAAATTAACAATTTTGGAAAGATGAGAGCACTCAGCAGTTATTTCCCCGCTGCGCGGCATGAATACATATTTGGGCTGAGACTGAGGTTACAGAAATATCTCAATGCACTCTTCAACAGAATCTTAGGCGGACATATTTTTATGCACGATATTTTAAGTTATTTTTCTATTACTATTTTAGTACAAGTTAGAGGACGAAATTCGTCATTATTCTATTCATTACATATAATTCCCTCCAGCCATTGACAATGACTACAGTATATAAGCGGTATATAAAAATAGTTTATAACTCACCTATAGATAAATATCTATCTCATCCACGTACCGCTTGTTCTGCTTCTGTCCGAGTGAACTTTACAACGGCCAGATTTCGAAAGCACGGCTATATACATTTTTAATTAACACGATGTTGATTCAAAGCGCGTCAAGCAGCTACCCTTTTTAATTTTAATAGTTTATGAACATTATTCTAATCAAGCTTGGTTTAACTTTAACCAATGAATGTTTATCAATTTCCATTGTTATATAGCTAGCGTGAACACCAAACGTGATTGGCTGATTTGTGGTCACGTGACTTCAGATAAATGCAATGTTTCCCGCCGGGCAACAAGTGAAAAATTGTTGCCCGCCCCGACCGGCCATGTACATAAATAAACAAAATGGCGGCACAACTACGATAATTAGAAACTACGATTTTCCAAGTTTGTGTTCAAATAAAGAATGTAAAAGGGAAGAAAAATACAGAACAGGAAACAGGATATGCTGCCGAAACCGTTTAAGTAGGTTCTTTAATTTTAAACTCGTTTACTCTATAGAGTTTTTGCCACGAAAAACAATTGTTGTAAATGAATGTTGTTGAAGTTGATTTTTGTTCGTCGCTATATAACAAAACACTTAATGTCTGTTCCCTCGGGAAATAGTTAGGTTTGTTTTCCCTCGAATCTCAATGTTTCCCTCGACTCCGTCTCGGGAAACATTGAGACTCTCGGGAAAACAAAACTAACTATTTTCCTCGGGAGCAGCCATTAAGTGTATATTATAGCGTTATATTAGGATTCAGCTTTTCCATACTCTGGCATCAAACTATATGAAACGATCACATTCAGTCGAATGATATACTTTATAATAGCGCTAGCAGACACCGTGCAGACACTGACTGACAAATTTGGAACATGAAACCAAAATTGTATACTGAAACGCAAGTTCTTATTGGTCGAAAGCTTGTAGTCAGTTAGTAGGGGAAAATTTGAATATTTATGTAACACACCGATTGTGTTTTTTCAAAACCGTGCTAAAATACCGATATTACAATCTTCTTGAATGAACTATACTATCTTTTCCCATAATTGGTAGATAGATCTATTAATTTCGCGATAAATATTAATGTAGTTCTTGGAGTCCTATGTTTTTACAATGAACCAATTCGCCTTTAAAAACACAGCTGGCTTTTTAATTCTAATATATTACGGCGCAATTTTCAAGCTTCAAGGTGAACACCACAGAAACTATAGTTAATTAACACAAATGAACAATAACGAACGTATAAAAGTCACAAAGAGAGATGTATGTATTTTAAAACCAAGGTGTCCAAAGGTTAACTAAGGAAGGAGTGTTATTTTGAAAAGGCGTGTTACTTCGTAAGGCGTGTTTTCCCAAGATGTGTTAATAAAAATTTTAATTAGGTGTGTTATTTGAAAAAGTGTGTTATCTGACCAAGGCGTGCTATTTTACAAGATGTGTTGCCTTTCGAAGGTGTACTGTAATTAAAAGACATGCTGGAGTAACACACGCATTTTGTCAGAAGGTGTGTTTGGCTTAATAGCACGAAAGATGTGTTATTGAAAGGCGTGCTTTTTAACCCACTGGCGTGCTCTTTAACATACCATGATAGGTTAACTAGCACATCAAGGTGTGTTAAGGTTTGATTGTGTGTCAGTGTAGCACACCAGGCGTGTAAGATAACACAGGTCGGTGTGTTATTAAGCACATCTATTTTTTAGAGTGTAGCCTACATATCAGAAGGTCGCACACGACGACACGGTACTAGGCTATATGCCCTGACTCCTATATATATATATATATATATATATATATATATATATATATATATATATATATATATATATATATATATATATATATATATATATATATATATCATTATGCATGGAGGTACTGATACAGTATAGGCTATAGCACGAAAGATTGTATACACTACAAATTATTCCCTTTTAGGATGCGCCAGTTTTATATTTATAAACAACAAGTTGATCTTCTGCTGACATGTTTGTACTGAATCAACTTGTTGTTTATAAATATAAAACTGGCGCATCCTAAAAGGAAATAATTTAGTGTATGCAATCTTTCGTGCTATATAGCCTATACTGTGTCAGTACCTTCATAATGATATATACAGGAGTCAGGACATCAGATAGCCTCGTACCGCGTCGTCGTGAGCGACCTTCTTATATGTAGGCTAGTATGCTCGGTATGCTATGCGGCCAACGGCAACAATATTGAATCTCAGAGCAAGCGAAAACTCGAACGAAAACGCGGATAGAGTCGTAGGATTTTTACTCGTACTAAAATTCCCTCACTGAGTGTCAGTTTAATTTACAGTTTAAATATGGACGAATTTATTAGACACACATGCATGCGTTGAAACATCATTTATATATACAACTTACAGGGCCTATAATTATATTTGTTTGTATTTTTGTCATTTTAATTGAGCGAAAGGTTCACACGCTAAAGAGTAAAGGTTTTTTATCCATCGCCGCTTATAAAATATTTCGTGTGAGAAAGGATCAATATTAAAGAACTATCTGTATTAAAGTGATGCTAAATACCAACTTCGAACGAGAATTGAAAATTTAATATATTTTGTACTTCAAGAGTAGCTAAGTTGGTAAAAACAAAGAAGCCAATCAACTGTTGTTACTTTAATATTTTGATTGTCATGTTTTCAACAACAAAGATGGGCCATTTAATATTCTCAACAAATAACAATTCTAGGTTTGATTTCTATTTTTCGGGCAAATATTTATTACTTTGAGACTGATTTCTGCCGAGGATTTCTGTTCGTTATTAGTACGTAGCTATCGGTCAGAAAGGCACGTTCTACGCAATAATTATTGCAGCAATACTTTCACACCTCCGGTATTTTTTTTCCGAATTTTTAACTAATTAAGAATTTTTAGTGTTCCGGTGTTCCGTGTTCCGGAATGATGCTGTTCCGGTGTTCCGTGTTCCGGTGTTCCGTTGTTCCGGTGTTCCTGGTTTTACTAATAGCCCCTCTGGTAACGTGCACCGCACAGAAACAGTCGAATTCGTTGGGCGAGTAACAAAATTTTCGAATGATCTGTAGATTATGACCTTATCTCTCTCCTTCGCAGAGGCTTACATGAAGTTTCTAGTGAGGGAAAAGTGAGCGGGCAAGGAGTGATGGGAAGAGCTAAATAAAGGAAGCCTCTGCGAGTTAATGCAATCAATATGGCGTCGTATATAATCGTTTGTAGGGAGGAAGTTCGATCAACCATCGGGGGTGTTAAAACATGTTTTCGACTTTCATTTTCAGGCGTACTTGAGTATCCTGGGGTGAATTCAATATCAATATCTTCTTCTGTCCTTTTGCATCGAAAAATATTAAGAAATTGCAAACGAATATCAATGGATACGAGCTATCTGATTATAAATATCCTCTTAATTGCAACATTTCTTTATAAAAATGACTCTATTGAACTTCGATACTCAGATGATGAAGATTCATTTCAATTTCTTTCACATTTCAGTCGATTTCAAGTTTAAAACAAGGTCAAACAACTAGTTTGGTTCAAAAACCATACTTCGTCGCATTATCCGGAAGAGCCTCCCCAACTTCATTTCAATCTTCCCATCACACCACTCACTTTTATTCAGGAAACTTCACGTAAGTTATTTGTAAATACTTAAGGAGGCTCTGCGGAGGAGAGAGAGGACCTTTACTTACCAGTGGGCTTTAGTAGCTCTAAAATTTTCACTTGTGGCAACCTGTACTCTGAAGTCCAGTATTGGTGCATTGCCAAACAAACTCGACCAATGTGGGTCCCCGTAAGGTTCAACTGTCTTGTTATTGGATGGAACTGACCAGGTGATCGAGTTGTTTTTTCTACCAATCAAAATCCAACCTCCCTCGTCTGTAGTCATGTCGCACCAAGCCTTTAATAGGAAAATAAGATTACATCAGAGAAAATTGGAAATGAATGTCGGATCGGAGACAGTTGAAAACATTTTCTAGGAAGTTTGGCTTCTAAATTTCTAAATTATACTGTATAAGCTTTCTATTCACTTTTCTGTAGCTTGTAGATTAACTCTGTAAAACTGCAAACTTCGATGATAACAAATAAAAACGCCTCCCTCCTTGAATTCCGTTGTAGTTTCGTTCTGTCATTTCGGTGGTTAGTACATGGTCAATAGAAGCAAATGAGCAAGATGTAATTGGTTCATTAGGGAAATTAAGAAAAGAAAGGTTTTGAAGAGTGAAAATGTATTCAGTTAATTAGTCAATTGGTCAACTCCTTATTATATTCTTGGAAATGGTACATATTTCAATGTTTAAAACATTTCAAAAATTAGAATAAAATTTGAAAAGTCGCTTTCATTAATAACTATACATTGAGCACTGCCCTGATTTTGGAACAAGCGGTAAGAAATCTCACCAGTTTAGGGTTGGAACTGCCTAATGTTAACCAGAAAAATCCATCTTTAGCGTCTGGACGCTTGTTCAAAACATTTGAACAATCATAACCAGGATTGAAAAATTCACCAAATGTATTTTTCATACCTGTGAAACAGAAATTAGGTGACTTAACATTGTCCTTAAATACTTCTGTACATTTAGTTAACAATAAACTCGTCATCAAAGCATAAAATTATGAAGCCTATGTCCGTGGCAGGGGAGGAAGAGGGTTGGGGGGGGGGGTATTCTGGGTGGGCAGCTAGCTTCTCAATTTTTGTTGAAAGGAAAGAATGTTGGGAACTTCTCATCCAAGTGTTGGACAATTTCGTTGCGTAGTCCACCACTATTAGTCCAAATAGATAATTTCAACTTTATTAAATTAAATATAAGTATTGTATGCCTGCGTATTGCCGACATGGAGAGTGGCGGCTCTATCTAAGGTGTAGCTTTATGTTAGACACCGTCAGCAAATTTCCAACTTAGTCGAGCGGAATAGTGCCGACCCCCCCCCCCTCCCCTCCCTCCCTGGTAGCCTATGATGAGCCACACTAGCTATAAGATCAAAATATTAAAGTAATATAGAATCTATAATTACATGTACAGTACTGTGTGCTAAAATCTACCTACGCGTACGTCTAATAGGACTTGGCCAAGCCAATGAAAAAATTCCTGCTGTACATGTCGTTTCAAGTCCTTGTCAAGCAAAAAACAACTTAACTTAACAAAATACTTATTTCTTATATTAGCTTACTGTCTGTAGATCTCCATTGAAAAACATCTTTATCTTCTACACAAATTACGATTTCTTCTTCATTGACCGTGTTCTTCACCAAAACTTCTTTACCGTGAGCTTTCTTGTTACAAGGACCAGGATCATAACTATTCAACACTGAAATACGCTAGAAATGAATATAACGATACAGAGAAAGAATATATTTTTGAAATTAAAAAAATTTAAACAATTGATAAAATACCGCGAATGTTTAATTTTTATTTCAGAATCATCCTCAGAGATACGAAAAACTAGTTTCATATTATTCTGACACTGCAATCGAGCAACGAAAAATTCGTTAGCTCGAGCAGGATTTGAACTCGCATTCGGTAGAGCGGCGGGCTAGATACCCGAAGATGCGAGTTCAAATTCCGCTCGAGCCAACGAATTTTTCGTTGCTCGATTGCAGCGTCAGAATAATATGTAACTAGTTTAATTTTTAAGGTCTAGAGTCTCCTTATGTGAATCAATGTTTTTAACTACAAGCTCACTAAAAGGTTAGAAGCTGAAAAAACTCATAAGGTTTGCATAAGGTTTTCTTTCCTCGTTATTTAATTAAGGCACAGTCGTTACAGTTGACGTTGCAATGGCAACATGACGTCACCATTTATCTCGCCTACAAAGTTTGACAATATACAGCACATTGGGATAGTTTTCACATCAAGCGTTTAAATTTGTCCTTCAGCAGCATATTGGATAAGTATGTTCGGGGTTCGTTAGAGTGAGGACAAAACTGCGGCTGTTTAAAATAAATTTTAAAAACACTTTAAAAAAGGTCTTGAAAAAATTATTTTTGATCACTTATATGAATATTCTTAATACGAATAAGCTGTTAAGTCCCTGTCCGTCAGGATTCCGGTCAATGCATACGGCACTTTAACGGCACTAATTGAGGTTACAAATACTTGGTCCGTTAATATTGACAATGTACTAGTAAGGAGTTGTTTTTATCGATTTAAAGAAAGCTTTCGATACGACTGATCATGATATTATATTGCTAAAACTTGAAAATTATGGAGTTAAACGAAATTGCCTAATTACTCACTGGGGCACCTGTGCCCAGGCGAGTATAGGTTTCGGCATGCATTTGTCACGGATCACGGATCATGGATAGTGGATCTCCAATTGTCAATAGCCACAAAATAAAATATTAATGAGCTTCCTAATTTTCACCCAAATTATCCATAAGGCTCCTGCCAATTTTACCCAAATTATCCGTAAATAACACTTCATTTTGAGGAAAATTCGGGAAAATTGAACAATTTTGCGAGGAATTTTGACATGGAAACAGCAACCTTCGCAAATCGCAAGTTACGTTTGGCGTTGTGGTTTGGATGCGATGCTTTATAATTTGAGAAGAAAGCGACACCGTTCGATTCAGCGTAAGAAATTGTACTAACGGATGTCAAGTGTATTACTAAGCACTAGTATTCTAGCGATTTATGGCCTTTGAAGATCAAGCAAAATTGTATTGTTGACAAATCGCTCAAAATTATTAAACTAATTACAAAAAAATGCAGTACGTTTGATCCTTGATAACTTTGGTATCATTGGTTTTCTCTTTTTCGGTCGTATACCGGTACCAGTCGATTCGTCTCACTTCTCTCTTCATTTGGATAGTGTCTTGACGGCCCAAAAGCCCCCAAATATTTTATTTTGAACGCGTTTTAAGGGGGTCTTTCACCCTAAAAACATTTTTTTTCAATTTAAAGGTTTTATCATCATATTTGAGTCAAATATGATGGAATATCATCAGCTGACGCAGGATCAGTAACTTTTACATTCGTCGTTGCCATAGTAACTAAGATAGGCCTCGCTATAGGGTAAAATATAGGGTTTGCTCCAAAAATGATGTGAGCCAAACTAAT
This sequence comes from Paramuricea clavata, assembly GCA_902702795.2. Classification (NCBI taxonomy): domain Eukaryota; kingdom Metazoa; phylum Cnidaria; class Anthozoa; order Malacalcyonacea; family Plexauridae; genus Paramuricea; species Paramuricea clavata. The sequence continues at coordinate 8,060 of CACRXK020013116.1, forward strand.
TTACCGAGGATTTTAGAAACAGCTTTAATGGACACTTAATACATCGATCTATGTCATGAACCTAAAAAAATATACAAGTAATATAATAAGGTTTTCATATTTTACTTTTTTAAAATTATATGAAGAAAGAAGTTCTTATAAGGCTACTCTTGCAATGTATATTCTGATATATGAAGTTTTTTAGGTCCATGACAAGGCTATGTAACAAGCAAATAAACTCTGAAAATTTCGAACGAATTGATTCAGTATGAACAGTAGGAGAGTTTTTAGTATTTCGCAAAATGCTCATGTGAGAAAAGCGATTTTAAAGTTTTTGCATATATTAAAATAACTTAGATAGAACAATATAATTGAAAATGGAACAATAGACTAAACCAATCGCATATCTTTATCGCTCCGGGTAAAATCGTGGTTTTACCCTACGAAGGTGTAGAATTTGCTGGATTTCTCTGGTTTACGGTACATTTTCGTTCATAAAATTACACGGATTTTATAAAGAACGCTATAAAGACTACATTTTTACGTTTTTCTAAAAAATAACGAATATTGGAAAATTTGGGTGGAAGACCACCTTAAAGCGCAGTTTAATCCTGGCGTACGGACCATAGATATAAGAGATCTAGATTGCTAACGCATACCTAGCGCAGGCGGGGCCTACATAATAAATCCAAGATGGCGGTACAACAGGGCAAAAAGACTATAGATTCTATTACGAAAATCGGGATTTTTTCATTTTTTGCCGTCGCATTGTTTTGAAACTTATTCGGTCAAATTTTATGGTAAAGAGAAACTTACCGCGAAGATTTTGAGCATATATATGATTGAATTGGATAAAAAATCGCAAAATTATCCAGCGATAAAAGTTCGTGTATAGTACTGATATAGTACTATATATGTAACTTGTACAGTTTTGCTTTAATTTTTGCTCACTATTTGCATAAAAAGCAAATTATAACAGACCATAGATGATAGACCCTCATCCAGTGCTCTCATCAGTTTACTTCTCTAACAAGCAAGGGGGGGGGGGTACATAACAGTTCATTTTTCATAATTATGAGGACAGAGCAGATGATGATGAGAGATGCAAGTATAAAACACCATTCACAAGGCTAGATGTTAACACAGCACAGTATTTCTGGCAATAAAACGCTCCAACTGACCATTCACACGAACTTTTATCGCTGGATAATTTTGCAACTTTTCATCCAATTCAATCATATATATGCTCAAAATCTTCGCGGTAAGTTTCTCTTTACCATAAAATTTGACCGAATAAGTTCCGAAAATATGCGACGGCAAAAAATGCAAAAATCCTGATTTTCGTAATAGAATCTATAGTCTTTTTGCCCTGTTGTACCGCCATCAGTAGAACTGTAGCAAACTTCAACACAACACCATTTACTAAACTGATTTCAACATAAACATGATTTGAACAGCTGTTGACTCAACAAATGGTAAAGAATATACAGTATAAATTAATTACGGTACATGTATACAGGGCATAGTTGCCAACTCTCACGTATCCACCATCAGCATCACATGTTCTACTAAAACCTCGCGGTGAGCTCAAAGCTTGGTAATTTCTCACAAATTTCGAAAATAACCCAACTGGTTTTTAAATATGTTGGCTTTGTTGCACATTTTAAATTAACTATTAAGAGTGACTTCATTTACGTCAAATTAATTACATAAAACCTTTTTCTTCTGAAAAAATGCACGCCATTTATAAGCCAAATTCAACAATATGGTTTTGTATATCTAAATAAAAGCCACCAAAAGTTGTGTGTATAAGGTATAAAAGACTCTGAAAATGCCATTTCCAACGATCTAGAGACTCCATATTTAAAAATTTTTTCAGCTCAACGCCAACTATGATGGCGCCTCGTGGGCCTTCCAAGGCAAAATCTCATGAATGTTTTTTCCCAAAGTTGGCAACTATGATAGGGTAGTATGATTAAATGTGGCTATAAGAATTTTAAATTTATACGATAACAATTATTTTTGTTATCTGCACGTGGGTCAAGTATAATTGTGTTCTCCTCAAGGGAGGGGGAACAAAATTTTAGCATCTAATTTTTCATTTCCACCAGACCCCTCTCCCCTGTAATTAATGCCGGGTCCCTAAATATAACTTTACTTCGGGGAAAACCTTAAATCTTAATTGAAATAGCTGTATACTGTATGTATCATGTGCAGTAATGTGCGTATTTGTATATATAGCCCCAGCGAGTTAACGCTCCGTAGAGCGTCTTGTTTGGTTTAAATCATATCTCACCGATAAAACTCAAAAATGCCTGGTTAATGGTCAATTGTTAAACTCCGTCCCAATGACCTGTGGCGTTCCTCAGGGAAGCAATTTGGAGTCACTACTTTTTCTTGTCTATATTAATGATTTACCAAACTGCCTCAATCATACAACACCCAGAAAGTTTGCAGATGATACGAGTGTCAGTTATGCCTCAAATTCTGTTGAAGAACTGAAAAATATCATGAACTCTGACCTCAAAGATCTCAATAGTTGGCATACAACCAACAGATTAAAGGACACTGGCAACCAAAATTTTTATTTCTTATATATATTAGGTATACTTACGGAATATTTAATTTCAATAGTTTCTAGTTGTTGAGAAAATTTAATAAAAAGTTCAACAGTTGTCCGCCATTTTGAAAATAAACGTGTATGCTAATGTATGCCACAAAAACATTATCTGACGTCATTAAATGGGTAAACACAATTTCATGACTATAAACAATACCGAGTATTGCCGAGTGTTTGAGCCAAAACAAAAGGCAGAAAAGTTTTACCAAGTATGTAACCTTTTTGTAACACTATTTCTCATAGTATATTACTCCGTGTTAAATAAACGCAGAAATTCGAGTGTAACAAGGCAAATACTAATGCAATATTTTATGATCAATTACGTACGTGTATTGTAAACTGCGCCATTCCTTGCTTTCCCAGTCGCTCGATATGTTTTTATCTGATAGTCATGTAGACTTCTCTTGTTTGATTGCGAAGAGCGTTTGCCAGTATAACTCTCAAAAACGATATATTTTTAGCTAAAATAACACGCGCGCAATAGAATTCTCTCTTGTAGTTTTGGTGCTACCTATCTAATGACGTCACAAGAGATAATTTTTCAAAAATATTTTCCAAGATGGCGGCGAAACACAAAGTTTGCATGCATTTTACTCGTAGATTAAAATGTTCGAGAAGGAAATGATAATATTTTCATAGTTAGGTCGTCAAGTAGGATTGAGATAGCCAATAAAAATTTTCGTTGCCATTATCCTTTAAGCTTAAAGTGGAAGTCAAGTCCGTTCTGCGCATCGGTTCTGCTCATAACAATGTGAGGAACCTCTCCAACCTTGTCCCCAGGGTCTTCTTCGTGCATGGCGCCTGAAAAATGAGAAGACCGTGGTAAAGGCTGCGAAAATCTCCACGATTCATGGACATTTTAGTGCATGCGCAAAAGCAAATTTGCCTTGGCGCTGACCAATTCATTGCTGGCGTACAAATTTTTCATGGCCTTCTTGGACCCTACCCCTACTCTAACCCCTAACCCTAACCCTAACCCTAACCGCAACCCTAACTCTAACCTAACCAAATTAATGAAAAAATCCAAAAAGAAACAACTTTAGAAACTGATCAAATGACGTTACGTCAGTTTGATGGTTGGAAACAAGTGAAAACCTTCTTGAGATGAAATATTTCAGTTTGGAAATGTATTTTTTTGCTAAAATATACCTCTAGATAAGTAATTTCTCTGCAAAAATTAAGACGTTTAGAGAGAGAAAATAACAAGAAGCTAGCACGTCTAATTTTTATCTTCCTGGCCGAAGAATCCGCGTTTTTTGTCTAATGTCATGTCTCACGGCTCATGCTTGCACTGGCAGTCTGACAGCACTGTCACTGTGAAGGTAATTGAAAAACTACAATATATTATTGTTATTTATATTATAATTCAACATATAATGGCCCTATGACTGGTGCTAATATGCCTGCAAAGTTTTTTTTTAAAGCGCTTAGTTTTGAGAAATTATAATTTGATAATGAAAATTTACTAGTGGGCCATAGACTCATCGCTAATCCATTTTACACTGTGAACGTTGGCACTACATGTTTAAGTTATTTTGACTAAAAATTATCGCATGTTAATAAATACTCTAGTATATAATAATACTGTAATTTATAGTTTATTCCCTTGGAGCATGCAAAGTGCCTACATGTGGAATAATTTTTGCCTTAGATCCACAGCTCTCATATAGGAGATTAGAACTCGCATAAATTCTTTTACACATCCTAGTACATTTTACCATTCTAAAAGTGCATTTCCCTATCCCCTTTCAGACAGCAGAAATTTCATTTGTATTGCGAGTTTATATTGTGGACTGAATGGTGAATCAGTAAAACTAAAAATTGCCAACCAGTTTAGAGATAGTTTTGTTGAAATATAACTTATGTAAGTATGTTTCTCTCTCAATTAGAAATAAATTTATTGTTAATAAATTAATTGAATAGATTTAGTGTAACATACAGATTTAGGTTTCCAGTTTGTGAAATGAAATAAAATGCAAATCAATTGTATTATATTTTAGATATTCATGCTTCTCAAACTTCAATATGGATAACAAAAAGACTGTCAAGAAGACTGCGACTATATATGTACAACTTAATGGGGATGAGAATGCTGTTAGTCTTCACATCTAAGAATGTTGCTAATATGAAATTATTAAGAAAACCGCAAAGTCAACAACTATCCTAGATTCCATAATATTAGGAAGCTGGCTCAACTATACTTAATATTCTGGTAATGCTCAAGAAAGTGACATGGCAATTCAACAATGCATATACAACAGAACGAGATATTTCCATACCAAGACAATTCTTACTGAATTAGTATTTAGCTGATATTTCATTTTTTACAGTATTTAAAGTTATATACAGTGCAGTTTTAAGTTAAATAACAAAGTTACTTGGTTCAAAATCTGGTCTTTGTTTTTCCTTCTCTGTACTGTGCAAGGGTAAAGAAAAGAGGTGGTAATATGCATCCTCACATTCGGCTGATAGGAACTCTCACTCATATGGAAAATGAATTGGGTCGTTCCAGAAAAGATCCATACTCCCCCCACAGAGGAAATTTCTGCCGTCCGGAGGAGGAGGAGAGAAAAAATTGTTTCTGATAATAGTAAATGTACTAGGACATCCGAAGGGGGTAAACTTCCTATTTCCTCTGTGGGGGTGGTATGGATATTTTCTGGAATGACCCATTCTCAGTCATTTCAAAAAGTAAGCCTTGGAGCTCTTTTGAAATCGATTTCATTCATGCTTCAACAACCGCTCTCCTGCATGTACATCATTGCAAAAAGTGCAGCCAGCCTGCAATATCCAAACCACAGTTGTCCACAACATTTGTTCTCATTGAGCTGTCCATTGATGAGGAAGTGTAGTGTGGAGACTGGAGACATTCAAACAATTTTGATTTGGCTGCATTTATTTGAACACTTGCTTTATTATACCTCCCTCACTGATTCAATAGTTGCTAATGTAAATTTGTACGTCTAGCTCTGCAGGACAGATGTGGTCAATTTTTCCTATACGGTATGGAATAAAGATCATGCTGTTAGTGTTACATGCATGCAAATGGTAACTCACAATGATGTAAGGCTAATGAAATTCAATTATGGGTTGTCCATAACTACCAACATTTCCTGAAGTGTACAAACTATACGCCTCAGGTAGGCGAGTTCATAACCAATATACACTTTCTAAAATGTTGAACTATAGACCCACCATCATCGGTTAAGTCGCTGTGGGAGGGGGTTGAAAAATGTACTCTTTGTACACCTGTGATAATTATGGATGATTTACAATGTAATACTAATGCTAGATTTAACTGAAAATAATTTTATAGTTTAATATATTGAATATATTTTAAATGTTCCATTTGTGGAGGTCAGTGGCATCCATTCTTGTGGAAAATTCAAGTAGCTGTGCTCCAGCAGCTAGCTGCAGTGGCACAAATTATTGACATAACCAAAATTTTAATATTGCATGGGATCTTAGATTCGTTTTTATTATTTCCTGGTGTCCTATGAGCCCAGCAAGAACTGCTTATTTTTTTATTATAATTTTTAAACATGTAACAATTAAGCTATACAAACAGCAATCGTTCTGTGCCTCTATTTCTGCTATAAAAATGCATATTCATCTGAGACTGATATTAAACTGTCACTTGAAGCAGACAAGAGGTTTTCGTACTAGTTAAACAAGTGGTAGTATTTGAGAGGAATTTAAAC
>CACRXK020013118.1:0-14356 GCA_902702795.2 Paramuricea clavata
CGAGAAATTTTTCTCATTATTCTACATTATAAGTACCCAAAGAAGCTATATATATAAAAAACCGGATACAAATAACTGTTTTGCGAAATTGAGAGCACTTTTAAATCTGTTCAGTTTTTTTTGATACACCCTGTATATATATATATATATATACAGGGTGTCTAAAAAAAACGCTATGGAAATTCAACAGGCTGTCGTGCATCATAAACTTCGCTAAACAATTCAATTTTTACATATAGGACGAAAGAGCTGTTATTTAGTTTCTCTGTGATACCTTTTTTAAATCGTAACGATGAGAAATGGCCACATACTCGTCAAATAAAAGTTTCCGGTCGAAATCACGTTCTTCCACCGATGGGAATTGAAAATACATTAATTATGCAAAGTTAGTCAATCCAAAAGCAACGCAAGCCTGCTGCAAGCAACCTGTAAGCTATTTATTTCGTAAAACGGTTTGATTACGAATCTTCTCTGTTCATGCAGGGGTTAATTGAACCATGTTTTAAGGACGTTCTTATTGAGTTATTGTCTCACTAAGACGAAGGTCGACGAGTTGAGCTCATTTTAGATAATTTAACATTCAATTTTAATTCCCTCTTGGGAATTGTCTATGGTTCGTTTTCCATGCAATTCCCAACGGTGGAAAAATGTGATTTCGACCGGCAATTTTTATTTGACGAGTATGTGGCTATTTCTCATCGTTGCGATTTAAAAAGAGTATCATTGAAAAGCTAAATAACTGTTCTTTCGTCGTATGTAAAAATTTAATTGTTCAGCCACGTTTATGATGCACGACAGCCTGTTGAATTTCCATAGCGTTTTTTTTAGACACCCTGTATATATATATCATATTGTCATATACTACCAAGTCTACAACTTTATACTTTAATTATACTGGATAGAGCATGCATTAAAAACACTCGTACTTCTTTTCATTTACAATTATAATGTAATCAGTTAATTTGATTAGTTCTGCTTCCTGGCACGTGTGTTTTGTCTCTGTTGTTCGTCCTGTGTGCATGGTTTTCATTGCATGCCATTGGCCTTCTTCATTGCATTCCAGTTTCAAATTCGGCGTCTAGCACTCCCATTTTCCTTTTGTATTCAATTAACATATTATTTCTCTTGATATCCAAAAGCTCCATCTTAACTTCATACTGTTTGTTTTGCATGTTCAAACAACGCTATTGGGCCACAGATAATACCAGATATTTTTTGTGTGTGTTTGATGTTTTGTACTCAGGTGAATATAATGTTTTTGATGTTTCATCATCTGATCATAGAACACATTGGTATCGAAGGTACTAGACTTAGTTCCGAAATACCATATACACTCGAACAGACTTGGCCTCGTAGCTCAGTTGACAGAGCATTGGACTAGTATCCCAAAGATCGCGGGTTCGATTCCTAACGTGGTCATGCAGGCTAACTTTTCAGCCTGCCCGGTGTGCATGGATATACACTCAGAGTAACATCAAAAACATCATACCAGATATTTTGAGATGCCCTTGTAAACGACGGTGTAAGAGCAGCTTCAAACGACAGTGGATGGAAATTGATGTACAGTATAGGTTTGGTGTAGCTGTAGTTGTCCCCACTAAATCAATTTCATCGCTATCGTTTTCTATAAATAAACAACCCAATGAAAAGTCATCTTTATGTCTATAATATTGATTTAGCAAGCACTGATGTCTAGAACATGCAAAATTTACCTGTTGATCGGTTGTACAATTACAGTGCACTATGACTTATTTATATATATCTTGCAATGATAAACAAATCCATCAATAATTTGGTAGCTAAATATTGCTTTGATGTCTCATCATTCATCAAATAATACAGTGTTTTATATATCCTGTTTAATAATAGTAGTTAACGATTACCATCGCAGAGACATTCGAAAGTTCCCCATTACCATCACGGAGACATTCAACATTCGAAAGTTCTGGAGCGCTGTGTTCTTCGTAACATCCGAGATCACTTGGTAATCTTGATTAGCAACTCCCAACATGGTTTTATTCCAGGAAAATCTTGTACTCCCCAGCTGGTGGAAGTGCGCGACTGTATAGGATCTTTACTGGACGCTGGCAAACAAACTGACGTGATCTACATGGCCAAGCCTAGTTGATAAAGCTAACCACCAAATTCTTATTCATAAATTTTACAACTGCTTTGGCGTCTCTGGTAGTTTACTCGCGGTTGGTTCTCTTTCTAATGTTGAACAGAAAGCAACATGTGACTGTTCTAGGGGCTACATCGTCTGAAAAATCTGTAATGTCTGGAGTCCCTCAAAGATCTATCCTGGGTCCAATAGTCTTCATCCTTTATGTTAACGATCTACCTGATGTAGTGAATAATGCAGAAGTAGCTTCTTCGACGTCCAAACGACAACAACGTGTATTTAACCAAACTCAGGGGCGAAACTTGAGGGGGGTATGGGGGTTTGTGACCCCCCCCCCAAAAAAAACCCAAAAAAAAAACAAAAAAAAAACGAATCATCTGGATTGGCAGGGCGAATCATCTGGATTGGCAGGGCAATCAAAGATTTTAAATGATAGAATGTAGAGTTATTAAGTAACTTACAGGGCTTTCAGAGGGAATTGAATAGAATTTATAGCCTAAATTTTACATATATTGGTCCAAAAATAAGGGTTTCACCCATGTGTTAACAGGAATTTGTACGGAAAATTTTTTTTGACCCTTAATTTAACTGGTTTATGTCCAAAAAATTTTTCGACCCTTTTTTTAATGTCCAGAAAAAACATTTTAACCCCCCCCCCCCTCGCCAGCATTTTTGGGAAAAATAGTGGCCAGAAATAAAAATTTGCTGCAGGGCATCATCGGTTTTGGCAGGGCAATTCTGGCAGACACACCCCGAATTAAAAGGGGAAAGACGTCTACCACCGAATTCCCCTCGCCAACAAAAACAAAACCTTCGCAGTAACAACAGAGGAGAAGGATCTTTACATTTGGGTTACTAGTAATCTGACATGGTCTAAACACACCCTCAATCGATGTGCCGCAGCCAATAGGATGCTCGGATTCGAACGTAGATCTGCAACGGAAATCACGGATAAAAGGATTCGCCGTACATTGTATTTGGCAGTTGTACGACCAGCGCTGGGCTACGCCACTCAAGTGTGGTCGCCGCAGTCGGTCGAGCTCATCAACCGAGTAGAATGTATTCAAAGCCGAGCTTCAAAGTTTATTCTAGGCCTCCCATTCATGTGTGACTTCCCCTCTCATATTGGCATGAATATTTAGACGTAATGTTTTTCTTCAAAGCTATTACTGGCATTGTATCGATATCTCAAAATACCTTACCTGAACGTATTGCTCCCGTATAAGAGTCACAAGATCATCTACAAATGTCAACGCAATCTCATTCCGTCAACGAAAACATAAAACAACAACTTATAATCGATCATGCATTCTTTCTTCGAACATGTAGAACTTAGAACTCTCTCCCGAAGCATTTAAGGCTTAATAATCTTTCTTTTATTCAATTTAAGAAAGGAATATTAGCATACTACTTAACTGCATTACGATCCTGATACAACACTGACGATTCACGAACTTTGAAGTCTGTCTGCATCAAATGTAGCACAAGCAGCAGTCTCATCCGACCATTAACTTGCTGTTACTGAAGGGGTGTTTACACATTGCGATTTGTCCTGTGCAATTCGGGTTCTGGTGTATAAATTTCATTTGCTGCCACATTTCCAAAAATCTGAATTGAGGCAAAATTTAAATGCACAACTGTGACGCGTGCCTACTCGATTACACATGCCAGAATACTAGTTGTACACGGCGGGTCGCGGTGTGTAAACGTACCTTAATTAAATAACCTTATTTCTGTTTTCTATATTTATATTGATATTTTGCAAAGGGTCCATTGTATAATTGGTGTTAAGCTGTTGTGGTACCCCAGCTTCTTTAATGCAATTGTTGTAGGATGTTTGGAAGCGACGCACAATAAATAAATAAATAAATAAGTAAATAAATAAATAATCCAAACGGACGGAAATCGCAATCTGTGTGGAAGAGTAATCAGTTGGGCTAGTAAGAAACAAAGTGTTGTCGCAAATTCTCCAACTGAACCGGAGTATGTCGCTGCATCGTTAGCGTGTCAGGAAGCAGTTTGGTTACGTGTGTTTCTCGAAGATATCAGTTAGTTTGTTCAAAACAAGCCAACGGTGATCAAAGAGGATAATTAAGGAGCGATAGCTTTGTCAAAGAATCCTAGGTATCACTGATCCCAGAACAAAGCATATCGACATAAAACACCACTTCATTCGTGATAAAGTTGCAAAGACGGAACTTGTTCTAGATTATTGTGCTACGGAAGAAATGTTAGCGGACTTGTTGACTAAACCATTACGAAAAACAATGTTTCAACGCTTTAGAGACCTTATGGGAATTGGGAACATTATTTAGTTTAACATTGAACGTTTAACACGTTATATAATTATATTTATTATATAGTAGAGAGTGAGATACTGAAAAATACACAATGAGATATTTTCCATATCTTCACTAGTGAAGATATCGATCACGTGACTTTTTCCAATTTGCTTTTGAGCGTGAAATTTCACAATTTTTCGCTTGGGACAATATAATAAACAGAACATTACACGGTAGCTTGAAGATATGACTTTTATCTTCGCGTGTTGGAAACAATATTTTACTCACTCGCTGTCTCGTTCGTAAAATGTTGTTTTCAGTTTTCACCACCAGTGGCGGAAATTGTTGAATTTTCGGAAATTTTGACCTAAAAGAGGGCTAAAAACAGTCTTTTCGAGTGCAAATGGGGAGTATGTCGGGAATTTGAGAGTTTTGTCGGAAATTTAGGAGGATTTGCCCCCCACCGGAAAAGGTGAATTTCCGCCACTGTTCACCAAACGTCATATCTTCGCGCCGCCGCGTAATAATAATATCCTATATATATATATATATATATTACAGTTCATATTTTTCGAGAGGGAGTGGCAACAATATTCATTAATTTCAATAATTCACCAGTTATTGGAGTTAACTTTGAAACCAAAACTAGATAGATGGAACGCCGCGGTTCATACGTAAATGTTTAATAAAAAAGTTTAATAAAATGAACTTCGGAATTTCATGGTTGACGCGCATGCGCACTGCACCCATTCTATTGTTGACCTGTTGACCGGTCAACAATTGTTTCATTGTTGACCGGTTGCCCTCGCATCAAAGCTTGCACATGAACATGGACTTTGGCACTTGCTATATAACAAAAATTATCTTATTCTATGGCGCGGTAGATTGGACAAATCGATGATTTGTCTAATAGATGATCATGTGCACATTTAATACGATGACTGTACACGTTTAATATGATTACAGTGTACATTTAATATGATAATGATCCTTTGATTTGATGATCGTACACCTTTGATTTGACGATTGTACACCTTTGATTTGATGATCGTACACCTTTGATTAGACGATTGTACACCTTTGATTTGACGATTGTACACCTTTGATTTGATGATTGTACACCTTTGATTTGACGATTGTACACCTTTGATTTGACGATCGTACACCTTTGATTTGATGATTGTACACCTTTGATTTGACGATTGTACACCTTTGATTTGATGATTGTACACCTTTGATTTGACGATTGTACACCTTTGATTTGATGATTGTACACCTTTGATTTGACGATTGTACACCTTTGATTTGACGATTGTACACCTTTGATTTGACGATTGTACACCTTTGATTTGATCGAAGGCCCGTGAACTTTAACAGCAGTTATACAAACACAACCATCTAGCGCTTCAATTTTGGCAAAATGGCGTCCCCAAAAGATATTTTGCGGGATTGTGCTAAATGCCATGGGCGTACGGGAAGCAAAACATTAGGGGGGCGGAAAGAAATTTGCCAGACTTTTTCGGATTGTGCCCGAGTTGTCAAAAAAAATTTTCCGGAGAAACTTTCCAAAAGTGTTGTCGACGGGGGGGAGGAGTGATTACGAAAAATTCCTATTAGATAGCATATTTCCCACAAAATTGACAGAATTTCCCACAAAATTGACAGAATTTGTCCCATTTATTTTTATAATAAGCCAATATTGCCCGACTGTGAAGCGAATATTGCCCGACTGGCTTTGTTTGCCCAACAAACTGGGGGGGGAGGCTGCCGCCCCCTCCGCCCGGTACGCCCATGCCTGCTGTTTTAGTTTGTATATTTCTGCACGTCTGTTTATTTCAAAACTTCAGAGAAGTAAACTCTTATCGATCCAGACAAGATCTCTGAAGAAATATTTCCAAATTTATAGACAAGCTGTCAGGAAGTTTGCTTTGAATTTTGCGTTAACCTAGTAGGGTTAAGCTAACCCATCTTTGAACAACCGGCCCCAGGTATTTGAATGTACCGTATTAATGTCCAGGGGTAGCTTGTACGAAGGCCAGACAGTGATTTATTCAACTGTTGTAAAATGTCTTGAAAAGTGATAAAACTATACACGCAAAAATCTCTCTTGTCAACAAGACGTGTCCCACAGCTCGTTGGGCTCAGTTGTTGAACATGTCATCATCTTGTAACAAGGTTGATGAGGCCAACAGATTCGCAACAATTGTTTCAATGACGGTCTGATATCGTCGTCTGCACGTAACAAGTTGCGGTTAACAAGTTAATGACAACAAACTCCTGTTTCGAACAGCCTGTGTCTTGTTGGAACAACTTGTAGAAAGTCTGTTACTGCAGTCATCAACCTTGTAACAAGGTGATAACATTATAACGACTTGTTCCAGACTTGTCACAACAACTGGGAACAAGCAGTGCGAACACAACCTGATATTGGCTTCACAACAATCTTGTTACAACTTGTTCACAGATCTGTAACAACTTGTGCGTTTTTACGTGTGTACGAATACAGATCCCACAATTAATAAAAGAAAACTTTATAACTTTCATACAGCCTAATCTGTGATAATTATATACCAGTCAACGACCAAATCCAGGGCTCAAAATAACGGGAGATATAGGTGTCTGGTCAAAATGACCGGTCAACTTAATTTTAGCTCAAAATCTGTTTTTGATCGGTCATTGATACGCTTACACTAACAGTAAAACAAACTATTAGAAACTTGTTTCGTTACATCATAAATTCATGTTTTAATTCAAGACGTCAGCAATCACATGGGAAGGCATGAAAATGTGGCCGGTCAAAATGACCGGTGAGGTAAAAAAGTGACCAATCAAGAGGCAATTTTGGCCGGTTATTGTCCGTTGACCGGTCGTTATTTTGAGCCCTGAAATCAATATCCAGTGGCTAGCGGTATTCGGCTTTCGTATAAATAAACCTGTGTATCCCAAATAACCCCCAAGTGTTCTTCAATCTTACCTGTAGCGTATGCGTTGCTGAGAAAATACTTATATCCCCCCAAAGTGAGGTTGCCATAGCATCGGTATTCGCCATCTGACGGAGTCACTAGTTCCAGTTCACTGACTAGCCGCTTCTCGTACTTGATAAGTTTGCCATCGTAACGCCACGTGAGATAGCCGCTGCCGGCGGGGTACACCATACATGTGAGCACCGTTTGCCCTTTGATTCTTGCCTTCGTGATTTTCACTCGAGGCTCGTTCTCCCCTGGAACGTATTATAGAATATGTTAGAACACTGAGCTCCATATATTAACTGGAGTGAGAACTCGAGAAACTCGAGTCAAGCGAAGAGACAGAAATTTATTTATTACATTTTGCCTCAACAGGCTTGGAAACCGCAACAGCTACGGTCATTTACTGCGAACCATTAGCCATTCCGAAGTTGATGAGTGGACTGGGGACGAGTGTTAAAAAGCGCCCAAATTAAGAAATGAACCAAATCACTAAAAAGACCACCTCAAAATTAGTAAGTATACAAAGTTTGAAGACGTTTACATGAATATCCTTACACGAATAATAAACTTTCGAAAATCGTGATATTTACTATGAAATGTATTGTAATTTTTGTTTTTGGGACACGCGTCCCATAAACAATCTTTTAATCAGTAATTTCACAATTTTCGAAAGCTTATTATTCGAAGAGTATTCATGTAAACGTCTTCAAACTTTGCATACTAACTAATTTTGAGGTGGTGTTTTTAGTTATTTGGTTCATTTCTTAATTTGGGCACTTTTTAACACTCGTCCCCAGTCCTATCATCAACTTCGGAATGGCTAATTGAAGAGCTATTGGACATTTGGACGCCACTTGGCATTCAACTTACTTTTAATAACTTGTATGGGAATACCAGCGCTTGTTTTCTTCTGGTCCGCATCCTCGCCGACAAAAGCAAAACAAAAATAATCACCGCTGTCAGTTAATCTGGCTCCGTTATGAACATATGTGTGTGTGGCTGTGTTACCTGAAATAAAACCAAATTGAAGTTACTCTATAAAAGGGTTATAGGGTTAGGTTACCCAAACGGTCTAACTCATAAGTTTTGAATATAGTTTTTATATTTGTGTCAAATCTCAGCCACCAACCTGTGCCACTGGTCTGGATGCCAGTAACATTTGTTTCTTTCTGAGAATAGTCAACAAAATACCAAAACAAGTCAGGTCTTCTATCTTCGTGTGTTGCCTCGCATGTCATTTGAAAACGGTCCCCCTCCAACACTGTGAATACATTATACTTCAGAGTCACTGCACCGATAAAGTCACCTAAAAATATACAGATAATAACATTCAAGGCTCTTCTTGTGTGCAATACAGAAACCCTTATGCACATGACGTAAAAACGCACAAGCTGTAACAAACCTGCAGCGTACTTGTAGCAATATGCTGTTCCAACAACTTGTCAACAGGATGTGTTCGCATTGCTTTGTTCCCAGCCTGTTGACAACTTGCTACAAGGTTGCTGAGCTCAACAGACTTGTCACAAGTCAAGTTGTTCCAACAACGTGACTCTGCAATTCAACAAGTTGTGAGTGACAATCTTGTAGCGACTTGATAAAATAACAGCGTTGTCAAAACTTGTCGACAAGCTTGCTACAAGCCTGTTGCGAACACATCTTGTTAACTGGTTGTGAGATTTTTACGTTCACAGGGTAAAATAGCTCGATTTAGTTTACGACATACCGAACAAAATCGAAACTTATAAAGTTTCAAAAATATAACACCAAATATAACTAAGTACGAAATGGAAACCGTTTATTGCCTTATACTTTTATAGTTATATTGGCCCAACCCAATTTAACCCAGTAAATTGGTTTAAGAATTACTTCAGTTTAAACGTTTTGGTATATATAAGGGCTGGTAGCCGGAAATTGCGAACTTTTAAATTAAGAAACATCAGTATTAAGGATTATGAACACTTGCAATTTGGGGTTCTAATTTCAACGAAAAACGTATCTGAACTTATAATTTTATATACAAAATCACAGTAAACTAAGAATTTGGATTTTGGGGCCAAACGACGCTATTGATGTAGTTATATGTTTACTTTCAAATGACAACGTAATTCAAACAATTTAAGTTCCCCTTTCCCTGGTTCCCCCTCGCTATATTATGTATTAAAATCATAGAAAACTTCAAATTTGATTGGCCCATCAATATTGTAAAGTACTAGCAGTTAAATACAGCATTCTAAGTATTATAATGCCGCATTAAACTTCGGAATTCGCCATTTAATTGTACCTTTATACTACAGATTTTACTCAAGACTTGCGACTAACAATTTGATGTGTTCAAATATAGCAAACTACATCTACTATTAATACAAAACAGTACAAAACTTACCGGCATACAGTTGACCAAATAGGGCAGGCAATATGCAGCACAAACCGAAAGCAATCGTCCTCATTTTCGGTCCTTATACTGGCTACACTTCGCAATCGAATATCAAAGATATTTGTTTATAAATTGCTCATGAATAAAATATTTCCTCGAGCCCAAGGTGATAAAAGCGTGATTAATTCAACAGGTATTTGCAATTTAAATAAATTATTTTAAGAAAAAATAAAGATGGAAATATTTTTGCGTCCGGTTTGGTGTTTCTTCGCGTGATACGTAAAATGGTTGAAACTAATTTTAACGGTTGATTTTTATTGAGAAATGTTTTGAATTGATGCATGCATTTTTGCAGTGTAATTTGATATGAAAGACTAGTGCATTGGAAATATTTGATTGCGTATGGAGATTAGGGTCAAGACCTTTCTACATTCAATTGATGTAACC
Organism: Paramuricea clavata; assembly: GCA_902702795.2. NCBI lineage: Eukaryota > Metazoa > Cnidaria > Anthozoa > Malacalcyonacea > Plexauridae > Paramuricea > Paramuricea clavata. The sequence continues at coordinate 10,195 of CACRXK020013118.1, forward strand.
GATCTTTGTGTGCTTGATTTATACAGTACAACTCAAGTGGCACGCGTAAAATCTCACATCTTGTAGCAAGTCTGCCAACAAGTTGTCAACAAGTTGTCTTCGCACCGCTTGTCCCAAGTTGTCAACAAGTTTGGAACAAGCTGTTAACAACTTGTAACAACCTTGTTGATACCATCAGACTTGTTGCAAGGTTGTTCCAACAAGTCCAATACAGTCATGATATAACAATATTGTTACAACCTTGTGTCGTCAACCTTGTAACATTCTTGTTATATTATGACTGTATCAGACTTGTTAGAACAACCTTGTACCATTCTTGTTATATCAAGACTGTATCAGACTTGTTAGAACAACCTTGTACCATTCTTGTTATATCATGACTGTATCAGACTTGTTAGAACAACCTTGTGACAAGTCTGATAATGCCATCAAGCTTGTTACAAGTTGTTAACAGCTTGTTCCGAACTTGTTACAACAACTGGGAACAAGCAGTGCGAAGATAACTTGTTGACAGCTTGTGAACATATTTGTAACAACTTGTTTGCAGACCTGTAACAACTTGTGCGTTTTTACGTGTGTAAAGCACCGGTGCTCATTGGGATAACTAGTGATGTGAACTGGACTGGTGAAGAAAGTTTTCTTCCTGGGAGCACAACTTAGAAATAAAATTTCCTGCAGACCAACTGAGTATTTTTGTGCTAAATTTGTATTTAAACATAATGTCACACGTAAAAATCTCACAACTTGTCGACAAGATGTGTTCGCAACAGGCTTGTAGCAAGCTTGTCAACAAGTTGTAACAATGGCAATGCTGGTTTTTTTATCAAGTTGCTACAAGGTTGTCACTCGCAACTTGTTGAATTGCAGGACGATAACAAGTTGTAACAAGTCTGTTGAGCTCAACAACCTTGTAGCAAGTTATCAACAAGCCGTTGACAATTTGGCAACAAGCTTGGAACAAGCAGTGCGAACATATCCTGTTGACAAGTTGTTGGAACAGCATTGCTACATGTCACTACACGAAAGCTGCGTTGGACTTACTCTAAAGTGATGTAAAAGCCTTAAATGACCAAATAATTTAATATTTAATATAAAGCACATATTGCATACAGATTACAGTTACATTGTGAAGACAACATTGCAAAATTCCACAACTATAGAAAACTTCTAATAACTTGTATAGGAATACCAGCGCTTGTTTTCTTCTGGTCGGCATCCTCACCGACTTTAGCACAACAAAAATAATCACCGCTGTCAGATGATCTGGCTCCGCTTCGAGAATACGTGTGTTTGGCTGTGTAACCTGAAATAAAACCAGTTAAAATTGAAGTTACTCTATAGAAGGGTTATAGGGTTCCCCTTAGGTTACCCTAACCCTAACCCTAACCAATTCAAAAAGAAGTTGTGTTAAATAAGACAAGTCAAGATATTCACATCTCTGCAACCAACCTGTACCGCTGGTCTCGAAGCCAGTGAGATTTGTTCTTTTCTGAGAATAGTTAATAAAATACAATTGCAAGTCAGGTCTTCTATCTTCGTGTGTTGCCTCGCATGTCATTTCAAAATGCCCTCCTTCTAACACTATGAATGCATTGTACTTCAAAGACACTGCGCCGATAAAATTACCTAAAAATATACAGATAACAACATTCAAGGCTCTCCTTGTGTACATCTTTACTACTTTAGTATAGGCTATATTCGACACCGGGGGTAATTGTTAGGAAAATGTATTTTTGGACTGCTTTGAGGCGCGTTTGTTGGTTTGTGTGCAATAAACCTTTAAGGTATTAATTAGTTAAAAATAACTGTATGATTTCGTTTTTTCTAATTCATCTGGAAGAGAAGAAATTGGCTATATTTTTCATTTTTCCTTCTGAGGGATTGAAATGAGTGAGTTCACACCATATCGAATGTCATGTGAATGTCATGTGTATTTCACAATGGTGATTCAAATCGCGACTTGCGACTAACAATTTGATGTGTTCATTAGCAAATTACATCTACTATTAATACAAAACAGTACAAAACTTACCGGCATACAGTTGACCAAATAGGGCAGGCAATATGCAGCATAAACCGAAAGCAATCGTCCTCATATTCGGTCTTTTATACTGGCTACATTTCGCAATCGAATATCAATGATATTTGTTTATAAATATGCTCATGAATAAAATATTTCCCCGAGGTAATAAAAGCGTGATTAATTCAACAGGTATTTGCAATTTAAATAAATTATTTTGAGAAAAAATAAAGATGGAAATATTTTTGCGTCCGGTCTGGTTTTTCACGTGTGATACGTTCAATAAAATAGTTGAACGGTTGATTTTTATTGAGAAATATTTTGAATTGATGCATGCATTTTTGCAGTGTAATTTGATATGAAAGACTGGTGCATTGGGAATAGTTGATAGCGTTTTCAATGGGGTTAGAGATTATGTCTATTGACTTTGCCAATATGCTATGATGCAACAGCTTTCCTCTGCGCCGTCTGCGGAGGAGAGATTTTGTCATAGGAGAGTTGTGTGGTTGATTTACACAGTACAACTCAAATTGTAAGCCATGGTTGTAACAGGTTGCATGCTACAGTTTTAGGCAAAAGTATCGACCTTGAAAGTTCGCGATGAAAACTTGGGAAACCTTTTAAAATCCTTGGACTTTTAATGGTTCTAAATTACTCTCTTACTTTCTTACAGTAATCTGGTAGAATGATATTCCCTCGTTCTAACTACCGACAGACGAGCTCTTTCGACCCTCTAAACTACGTCACAACATGCGCCCGCACGTTACACCTGCTGGTGGCCAGCGGATTCAGAAATGCTACCCATGAGCGGACTGACGGACCCCTTACGATTATGATACTTTTTGATGTAGTTTAGGCGTTCTTCGGCGACTTTTTCCATTTGTGCCCTCATCTCTGGGTAGTCTTCCAAGACGTCGTGAAAATCGCTTGTACTCAAGACAAACGTGTCACAAGTGGAGGTCGCAATGACGGTCGCTATACGACGGGCGTTTGTGAGAAGGCAAATTTCTAGAATAGATAAAATGTACCAATGAATGATGGCAGTTACTAGGGTATATACTTCATGTGACCCCTCTTATTGTGATGTATCAGATCCATCCCTACCCCCACCCCACCCCACCCCGCCGGGCCGCCCCTAATTCCAACATTTGTCACACACGCAAAAATCTCACATCTTGTAACAAGTCTGCCAACAAGCCGTCAACAAGATGTATTCGCACTGCTTGTCACAAGTTGTCAACGGGTTTGGAACAACTTGTTGACAACTTGTAACAACCTTGTCGAAATCATCAGACTTGTTGCAAGGTTGTTCTGACAAGTCCGTTACATGCTTGGTATAACAAGATTGTTACAACCTTGTGTTGCCATCCTTGTTCTATCATGGCTGTAACAAACCTGTTAGCACAGTCTTGTGACAAGTCTGATAATGCCATCAAGCTTGTTACAAGTTGTTAACAGCTTGTTCCAAACTTGTTACAACAAACTTGGAACAAGCAGTGCGAACACAACTTGTTGACAGCCTGTGAACAGACCTGTAACAACTTGTTTGCAGACTTGTAACAACTTGTGCATTTTTACTGCAAACAAGTTGTTACAAATATGTTCACAAGCTGTCAACAAGTTTTCTTCGCACTGCTTGTTCCCAGTTGTTGTAACAAGTTTGGAACAAGCTGTTAACAACTTGCAACAAGCTTGATGGGATTATCAGACTTGTCACAAGGTTGTTCTAACAAGTTTGATACAGTCATGATATAACAAGAATGTTACAAGATTGATGAAACACGGTTGTAACAATATTTTATATCATGACTGTATCAGACTTGTTGGAACAACCTTGTGACAAGCCTGATAATATCAACAAGGTTGTTACAAATTGTCAACAGCTTGTTCCAAACTTGTTGACAACTTGTGACAAGCAGTGTGAAGACAACTTGTTGACGGCTTGTTGACAAACTTGTTACAAGATGTGAGATTTTTGCGTGTGTAGATGTGTAGTGGCATGCCAGGCGTATGGTTGCCATTGACTTCATGTATGCATTGTGGATGTACCATCCATTTTTGGTTTTGAGATCCGTGCTTACCTCCAAAGTATGAGCCATCATTCAGGACTTTCTGTAAATCATTATTGGTACTTATTTCCAC